>JASAMV010000816.1:0-16948 GCA_030248065.1 Rhynchonema sp. JSB1_4
AATCGCGAAATAAGCATTTTGAAGGATTTATGATTTTTTTGGAAGAAATCGTCAGTGTTAGAGAAAACCCCAAGCTGGGCATTTTCGTTTCCTTTTCTCCAACATCAGCCGCTCGGTTAAAATCTAACAATTCATGAGCTTTTGCCTGATTTTTTATAAAAATGCAGCTGGTCCGACCTTATTTTTGTCTCCGGGTTACCGATTCAATCGCTTCGATCTCGCCGATTTTCATCCGATTAATGATTCAGCTCGTGGCGTTCTGATCGCACGCATCCCAGCTACAAGTTAAAATCGTAAAAGGGTACTTTTAGCAATTAGTCATCCCTTTAACCTATATTTTGGACATTAGGCTTAGGCTTTCGATTAAACTTGGGACTAGGCCTTGGCTTTGGCCCACGCCTCCCCAATTACTTACCTCTTTGAGTGGCCGCTGTTTTTGAAAAGCCGTCCCTGCTGTTTTTTCCACCGCTATTTTGTCGGCCACCCGTAAACACGACCAGCGTAAAAGTTATTTATCGGAATTCAAGTGAAAACAGTCCTTGCACTTGTGAAGTTCACTGTCTCCGAAATGTCACCAATTACAGCCGCACAAAAGATAGCGCTGTTGGGCCCTAGATTCGGTCTTCGACGCGATTCCGATGCCCGCAAGGTGCACACCGCAACCTACGATGTTCTCGTTCTGCAGTGAATTAGCAAGAATCCAGTATGTATCATTACCTACCTATACTTGCGAAATTCAGATGGTAAATCCGAACAGCTGATCAAATGCGTCGGCGGAGAGCTGAAAGTGGCGACAACTGGCAATATGGATGACAAAGATGCGAGTCCGGCCCCATGCTCTGGTGAGATATATTCTTTTTTAATTTCTTCGTGCTCCAGGGTTCATGTGAAACGTCAACGTTGCGATGTGCGTTATGGTGCATCTTTGGCCAACAAGCTGCACGACATTCCAGGATGTAAGATACCATCGCCTAATTTCCACGGTGTTGAGTGGCCAAAGAACCAATCTTACATAACCAACGATTCAACAGTTAATGTCGAATGCAAGGATGGAATGGCGATGGAAGGTTGCTTGTTGAAATCGTTGGCTTTGAACAAGTTGTTTAATAATGTAACAATGGAATGAATAATACTTGTATTTTAATTGATCGTGCACACTTTCTAGATGGCGATGCAGATCGAAAGAAAGTGAAATGCATTGACGGAGAGTTATTCCTATCAACGTCTGATGCAGCTAAAAAACAGCTGAAAGACTGCACCGGTGTGTTTGCTTGGTGGCGCTTCTGTCTTCGGATTTCTGATATTATGAAACAAAACGCACAAATTATTTTTAAGCATGCGTAAAACCAAATGGTGTATTCGACAACGTTGACTGGCCAACAGAACCGATTAGAGCTGGTGCCAATCATTCGCTGAAATGCAAGTCTGGTTCGACCTTACCTGGTTGGTGTATTTCAGTCTCGTCACCTTACTAGGTGTGATCAGATCATTTTTCATGTTTATGGGTGATATTTTCGAAACGGTGTAAAGGTCAGTTGGGTGTAAAGGTCGGTGGAAAGCTCGGTCGACAGCTCAGTGTGATAGACCTCGGTGTAAACTTGAAACATTCCACATTAATAACAGGCAATGTTTCACGTTTACACCGAGCTACGCCGACCGAGCTTTCGACCGAACTTTACACCGACCTTTACGCCCAACTGACCTTTACACCGCTTCGAAAATTCCACTCTATGAAATGTTCATGTTTATTATTTCGTGCGGTACTGCGTCCCACAAGGAGCAAATCATCATATGATCAGATCATTAACGGACGGTCCAGTTTTTCGTCCCGCTGTTGCAGACGGCGAGACATCTCAAGAAGTCAAGTGTGATGGTGGTAAGCTGGTCGCAGTCGGTACTGTCGATGAACAAGCAGAAATATCAGCCAGTGCTCCTCCACCTGCTGGAGCTCTTCAGGAATGCACAGGTTCGAAGACCAGTTCACATCCAAACGACTCAAGCTAAAAAAACTCACTAAAACTTCGAATGACATCAAACTTGGTGATCGGAAAGGATCGGACCTACGTTGGTCACGTGCAATTTTTGCATTGGAGATATTAAGACATTTATTGACGCCCCTAATTAAATCAACTTAAAAGTTCTTCCTAGACCTAAATGAACAAAAATATGACCTAAAACAACAAAAATCTCAAATATCGATGGTGCAAAAATTGCATTGACCAAGCCAGGTCCGACCCGATCCGATCACCAAGTTTGATATCGTTCACGTGTGTACAATATTGATCAACATCAAGAATAAACTTTAAAATCGCATCGGTGTGACTTCAGGTTGCGCCAAGCCAAATCCACTGCCCAACAACGTTGAATGGCCGCAGCAAGATTACTTGGAGAATGGCGAATCTCTTGAACTCAAATGCATGAGTGGAACGACAACCGGAGGTTACACTGCTTTAATCGCAATTACAAATATCATACAATGACTGATAGAAATGACGACATTACTCTCAGCTGACGGCATTACCCAAAAAGTTAAATGCAAAAATGGCAAGTTGGTCGTTGAGAACGCGAATCATTCAACAACAGATATCGGTGAACCGAATGCGGCAACAAAACCAGGTCCTTCTACTGGCCCTACCGGTAAGATATCACAGGTGATAGGATTGTGTCTAAATACTGCGCTAATACCGTCGAAGTTTGTACTAGTGTAGTCTGCTTGTTAAATGTGGCGAGCCATCTTTGAAGCGGGTTATAAGGAGGTTGACGCCATTTGGAGCCAATGTTTCAGACGTTGCCAAGTCACCCTTCCAGGGCACCGATTTTTGAAACATTGAATATCAACACCACAGGGCACGCAAACTGAATGGCATAAGCAACGTGGTGTCATCATACTGCGCTGACAAATGTTGGGCAGGGCAGAAACATTTATACAGAATGGCGTCGGCCCCACTCGCCTAGCTGCTCCACACCGCACTTGAATAGGACTGATACACACTCACCACATTTGATAAGCAGTCCATATCATTGTAGGCCCCGCGATTGTCCCAGCAACAAGCGCAACCGAGACAAACACCAAGGATGACAATCATGCGGTATTACAAACTGCACGAAAAGCTCGGAACGTTAATGACGAAGATGATTCCACCGATGCCCCGCTGAAAGCTTGTGATGGTTTGTTGGCATTTACGTGTAGTGTTCGCAATGTATTGATACGTGGTGCAGCCACATTGCAGCCTGCCTCAAACCAGAGAATAATAGTGGAATACCATGGCCGACAGACAAAGAATATATCGAACCCGGTGAACTCCACAATGTTTCGTGTCCTGCCGGGACCGTTCCCAAACAAAGTTGGCGCAAGCAAAACCAAACAAAGTTGCTGTCAGAACAGGAATTATTTAAATTCAGTTGTCGTTTCTGCCACAACCAACGCAGAGGAAGGCGCCTCACCAACTACTGAAGCAGAAATTCCATCGACCGACAGTAAATATACGACCTCCACTGAACAAAGCCCAACACCTGAGCTTGAAACTACAACAACAACCCGTAAGTGAACAAGAGTCGTTGCGCAATCTTAAACCGGCCGCCGCGCTGTTGTTTTTCAAGTTTTCGACCCTGTTTCTTGTTCATAGCGAGAGTCGACATTGAAGTCAAGAACATTAATTTTGGCGCAAATACCCAAGGTGAACGTGAGTATATTGTATAAAGTGAGTATGTTGATTGATCCAGAAGCATGGCTGATCAGGAACGAAACTGCCGAATATTGACGCATATTGCGTCCTTGATGACTTGAATTTCAACAAATAATGCATTGCAGCAGTGACAGATTCAGCCTTCGGCCAAGGGAGGCCAAATCCCAAAAGTTAGATTTATCTGTGCATGTTTGATTTTTTCAAAAATCGTTTTTATCTGGGACTTGTTTATAATTAGGCGATTTTAAATAAATCGACTTGCTAAATACCACACAAAATACGAGCATGCAGCGCGCGAAATTTTTGTACCTTTTGCACGTGCGACAGCTATAAATTTCGTGAAAATGAATACATCTGACGCGCGAAGCGCGCGATTTTCGGTCTTTGAAGTGTACTAGACGGGACCCGTGCCTACGGCCCGGCTACAGCGCCGCGCCCGTGCCGTGCCCGCCCCCCCCCCCCCCCGAAGACCCCTTAGCATACCCAAAGCTACCCGTGAAAATTGACCCGTCCGCCCTTCCGAGGGAGGGGGCCACAGACATACATACATACAGACAGACATACATACGTCTTCCTGTTTTAGTAGTATAGATTAGAGCGAAAATCCTGCGATATAGGGGTTCTTTTTCCTTCTTTTCTCCGAAGTGGTGGGTACCCTCTTCAGGGGTCACTTGGACTTCAGGCCCCTGTAACCCTGGGTGATCCGCTTGTGCACTGCAGCACAGCACGTGTACGCAGCAGATTACGGTAAGACAGCTGGCTGCGGCAACGAAACAATTCGTATAAATGCGCAGCACCACATTTTGCGTGTCCTGACGCATTTTTTAGAAATCTGGCACAGTTTCAAAATTGACTTCCCTCTTTCTCAGACTTAGGCTTACTACAAGGCTTAAACTTAGGCTAAGGCGAAACCCTGAGCTAACCCGTGCCTTCTATTGCGAAATCGAAAGATTCTCTCTCTCAAGGCAAGCTTTTCCCAACACGCTGTCCAGACCTACCATGATCCTGCTGCTTACACGCAGTTACGCGACTGCTTCAGTGCATTGTTTTGTGAAATTCTGATTATCAAGCACAAAATGTGCGTCAAAAAGTCGCTCCTTTGTTCCCGATCGGCTGCGTTTGTGGATCGTTTTCTCTCAATTTTCGGTACTTTTGCGAAGTTCGTCGATGTTATACTCAATGGCAACTGACTATATTAATCATGAAGGCATGATCAATGATAGCGGAGTTCGGACTTTAACAATGTGATTTAGTGACGGCAGTGTGTTTCTGCATAACTAATATACTAATACTAATACGTTGTGTGTCGGCTTTTAACAGGTGATCTAACCTATCCACGGCGTCGTAGTGTTGACCCCTCTCGCCCAAGTCTGGAGTTGACGTGCGCAAATGGCACACTGTCTGTCGTTGACAAGGAAGATAAACAGCAGCCCATGGAATGCGTCGGTAACGTGACCTTTCGGTTTCACACCAATGCTCTGCGCTAATCAACCTTATCCTGATGTTTCAGCAACGACCACACCTGGAGGTACGTGTCAATATCAATACTTTTTGAGGGGTTCTCATGTCCAACAAAGAGAATTGCAACAATGCCAACATTTTAGAATGTTCGAAGGACCAAACCCTGTCGAACATTCAATGGCCTGCAGACGATATTCGGGAGAATACAACGGTCAATGTTACCTGTAAAGATGGTACGACAACGGAAGGTTAGACCCCAAATGTCATGCGGAATAACAGCTTGTGAAGCAAGTGATGGTGTTCCCCATGGTGCTGTGATGTACAGTTGGGGTGGGAGTACTACTCCGGCGAAGTTCGATTAAGCCTCTTCCGATAAACCCATAGGGGGGCTTATTCATTTATATATTAGATAATTTTTGTTTTAAAATTTCAAAACAGACGCATGTCCCAAATACCTAAGTCCCAAGTGGTTAGTATCTATTTTTTCCTGCTGGACAAACCCAGCTATCTATCTTTGCAGCCCCTTCCCGGCTATCTGTCTTGCTTGCGAGCAGCTAAAATGTATCTATCTTTGTCCCTTCAGCGAAATGTAATTCACAAAAATGACCTCCGAACTTTTTCGCGTTCTGCACGGTTTTTTTACCCAAACTATCGCTCTTACCAACAGTTTGACATTGTTGTACACCAGGTGGTAGATTCATACCATAGGTTGGTGTAGTAAATTTCCAATTTCGCTGCCTCATGCATTTTTACAGACAGGAAAGGTAAGGGAAGCTCCCGTTCGAAGTCGAGGCAGGCAACAATCTCAACACGCGGTCAACAGGCCGCGCAGCTGGCTCGTGTGCGTTTCGAATGTTTCAGTCACACAAACTGTGCGTGTCAGCTGCGTGGCTTGCTGACTGTGTATTACTCGACTTCAAGCGGGAGTTTCGTTGAGTCTGTAGAAATGCATGAGGCAACAAAATTGAAAATTTGCTATATCCACGCAATTTAAAGACTGGCCAAACAAAAATTGTGTCACTGCAAAATCATTGATTATGCATTTGTTTGCTTTATCATGCAGATGGTGAGACGTCTCAAACAGTTAAATGTAAGGGTGGTCAATTGGTTCTAATCGATAAACGAGGCGAACGCGAAGGATCGTCGGCTAAGACTCTCCAGGCTTGTACAGGTTCGAGGCTCAGAATTAATTAAAGTAATTCATCGTCAATAACGTTGAATTCTATCATCGACTCATTAGTGAACATCAAACACACGTTCTGATTGCAGGCTGTGCTAAACCAAATTCACTGCCTAACAACGTCAAGTGGCCGGAAGAAGGCAAGGAATATCTGAAAAACGATGAGTCTCTCGGACTCGAGTGCGCAGCTGGAACAACAACTGGAGGTTGCGATGTTTTCAGTCACAGCATCATGTTTGAAATAGTGCCAAAAATGAAGAAATTTTAATCAAATTTCCAGCGGACGGTTCAACCCAACACGTGAAGTGCAATAATGGCAAGTTGGTTGTCGAGCCCGTACCCAAGTCAACGACCGGCACTGGCGCACCAAGTTCGGTAACCAGTGCGGACACAATCCAGTCCAGCAAAGCTTCGCAGGCGACGGAGTCTAAACCAAACGCGGAAGACAACGAGGTTCGAACAACTCAAGCAGCCATTGTTTCTGAGACCACCAGCCCGAACGATATCCAAGTACGTAAGGCTCGAAGTGCTGAAGCGGGACCCTCGAATGCAATAGATGACCCTGGCCAATCAGAAAATGCAAACGATCTCCAGCTGAAGCCCTGCAATGGTAAGACAGTTTTCAATTCCCTAAAGTATTTGCATTGCGTTGTTTAAAGAGAACCCTTTTGTAGCCTGCCTGAAACCATCAAACAGCAAGAACGACAGTGTGACACCGTGGCCAGAGGACAAAGAGTATATTGAATCAGGTTCAAATCACTCTGTGTCCTGTCCCAATGGCACGACTGCAACGGAAGGTTGGTGTGCTCAGCCCAGAAAAAACACTGTTGGAGTTTGTTCATCGTCAGAATCATCAGTAAAAAAATAATTTTCAGTTGTCACAGCAGAAACAAACAACGCAGAGGAAGGTTCCACATGGATTACGGAGAAAGAAACCTCATCGATGCCTGGGGAAAAAAGCACATCCACGACAGTTGAGCACGTTTCCTCAACTACTGTTAGGGACAAAACAACAACCAGTAAGTGAACGTGTTGAAGAGCAACTTATTACGTGTATTGTAGTGTGTTTGAGTGATGGCCGGCTTCAGCTGTGGGAACCTACCCGCGACGCCGTCGTAGCATTGACACCTCGGATTCAACACTGGAGCTGACCTGCACAAATGGCACGCTATCAGTCGTTGACAGCGAAAATAAACAGCAGTCTATGGAATGTGTCGGTAAAGTAACTTTTCTGATTCACATGAATGATGTGTGCTACTGATTCAATTCACCCTGGTGTTTCAGCAAAGACAGCCATCACCCCTCCCACGCCTACCAGTACGTTATGATGTCAACAGTTTCGGGGTTTCTCAGAAGAGAATTTCAACAAACGGAATTAAGTAACCATTCAAACGTTGCAGAATGTTTCAAGGACCAATCACTGACGAACATCAAATGGCCTGAACATGATATTCTGGAGAACAAAACGGTCAATGTTACTTGTAAAGATGGTACTACAACTGAAGGTTAACCTGGTGTAAGACGCACAACGGCATTTTTTGCCCTGGAGATTGCAGTCATGTATACACCGTGCTTAATCTCCACGGAATCAAAAAGGGCCAGACAAAACAACAATGTTATCATGCGATCATGTAGCTCCTAGCATTGTTATACAGATGGTGAGACGTCGCAAGAAGTCAAATGCATGGGCGGTCAATTGGTCCTGGTTGATAAAGGTGGTGACAGCAAAGAAACTTCGTCCGCTGAAAGTCTCCTCGCTTGTACAGGTTTGACTGTTACAGTTCATCAAGGACACTTATCATCCATAGTGTGAACATTGTCATTCATGAAAATCAACCAAAAAGTTGCAACACTTGGTTTGAGGTTGTGCCAAACCAAGTCCACTGCCTAACAACGTAAACTGGCCGGCAGAAAAACATCTGAAGAACGACGAATCTTTCGCAATCGAGTGCGCTGCTGGAACGACAACTGGAGGTTGTGGCAATTGTGGATATCAACAACACCATGCGACGTAAAGGAACTGTATCATAATTTTTAGAGGACGGCCCCACGCAAAGCGTGATGTGTAAAAATGGCACGTTGGTTGTGGAGCGCGCATCCCGTTCAACGGTACCGTTTTCGATGACTAAACCACCTAGTACCGAGACAGTCCAGTCCAGCAAAGCTCCACAGACGACTGAGTCCAACCCGACCCCCGAAAACAACGAAGTTGAAACCGCGCAAGCAACCACTGTTGCTGAAGCGAAGAATAACCTGGGACGAAAGGCTCGAAATGTTGAAGAGTCACCTCCTGATGCAGTAGTCGACCCTGACCCATCCGAAAATGACAACAATCGCCAACTGAAGCCCTGTAATGGTAAGACAGTTTTCAATTCCGTAAAGTATTCGCATTGCGTTGTTTGCAAAGAAAACCCTTTTGTAGCCTGCCTGAAACCATCAAATGGCAAGAACGACAGTGTGACACCGTGGCCGGAGGACAAAGAGTACATTGAATCCGGCTCAAATCACTCTGTGTCCTGTCCCAATGGCACTGTTGCGACAGGAGGTTGGTGTGCTCAGCAGAAAAATCTACCAGAGCTTGTTGACCATCAGAACAATCACTAAAAGAATAATTTACAGTCGTCATAGCCACTACAATCAACACAGAGAAAAGTTCCACATCGACCACTGAGAAAGAATTGTCATCTACGCCTGGGGAAGAAAGGACATCCACGAACCTTCCACTTGGCGAGGACAGTCCATCACCTACTCTTGCAGCCGCAATAACAAGCAGTAAGTGAGCAAATTGAAAAGCTACAGTGATGCGTGGTAGGTATGCTCGAGAGTCGGCTTTTATCAGATGAAGAAATCGATCTGCTACGCCGTCGTAACGTTGACACCCCGAGTCCAACACTAGAACTGACGTGCACAAATGGCACACTGTCCATCACTGACAAGAAAGACGAACAGCAGTCCGTGAAATGCGTCGGTAAGGTGGCTTTTCCGCTTTGTAAGAATGCTTTACACTGATCTGTACACAATGTCCTCGACTTGAAGCATCTACTTCGACAAGCGCGGGCCCAACGGATGCGACTGAAGGTACATAGTCAGTAGTGATGAGGCTTATATTGTTCCATCGTTACACAGATGTAATATTGATATTTTGCAGAGACCAGTGCATCAGGGCAGTCGGTCAGCGGCGAAGTGACCAACAGTGGTGCATCAGAAGGTTCACACAACTAAAAATTATTATGTGTGCTCTTCTGTTGTAACTCCTCATAACAGATAGTGGCAATTGTCACCATAAACAAGCACTACACGTCCTTCTACTAATTTTTACAAAAATAAACTCATTGATATTCTTCAGCACCTACCCCAACCGGCCAGTCAGTGAGCAGTGAAACGACCACTAGCGGCGTACCAGAAGGTTGGCCAAAGTCAAATTAGTTTTGTACTTTATGTTGCCTTCTTTCTGGTATGTTTCATTATAAAACCGTAAGGGCGAACTAAGGTTAAATCCGGAATGCGGAAACCGGAAATAATTTGCATACAAAAATACAAAACATTTCCGGACTATTTCCGGAAAACGCAGAAATTTACATGCAAAAACAATGCGTTTTCCGGAAATTCCATTCCGGTTTCCGGATTCAACCTAAGTCCGCCCTAAAATAAAAAAGTAAAAACGTTGTTACGTCAGTGAGAACGGCACTACATGCTCAATTTGAGGGAATATTGCCATTTTTCAGTAACTACTTCATCTGAGCCCTCGGTGAGCGATGATACGGCCAACCGTACAGCAGAAGGTTGGACCATTAAAACTAGACCTTGGGTGATATTTTCGAAACGGTGTAAAGGTCAGTTGGGTGTAAAGGTCGGTGGAAAGTTAGGCCGACAGCTCAGTGTGATAGACCTCGGTGTAAACTTCAAACATTCCACGTTAATAACAGGCAATGTTTCACGTTTACACCGAGCTACGCCACCAGCTTTCGACCGAACTTTACACCGACCTTTACGCCCAACTGACCTTTACACCGTTTCGAAAATTCCACCCCTTGAGCAGTTGTAGACTTTTTCAATTTTCATTCGGTAAGACAGAGTTGTTTTATTTTAGGATCCTCGACCACCAGCGGTTCTGGCAACACAGAGACAAGTGTTACACCAGGTTTGATTTCTTTCAATAATCTTCGATGACGTAGCAGAGATAAAAGTTTGGTGCTTCAGGGCAAGTCAATGAATCATCATCTAACGTCAGTCCAGCAACGCCTACCACCGCATACACAGATGTTAATGGTACGAGTACCACGCCAGGCGGTGATGAAGGTGGTGCTCGATGCTTTTAATTCATGCCTAACGAACCCGTGATGCCTAAATTGTCCAACTACCGCTGTTTTTTCTTCAGACACGGGTGCAACGCCGGAAATTCCACACATCCCCGATGAATACAATAACACAGGCCGTAAGTTCCTTCGAGAATACAGTCAAACCTCCACGTAGTGAACAGAACGGGAACCGGCAACTCTGTTCACTGTATACAATATTCACCATGTGGAGCAGTATATAAGGGCGCCCAACCGTAAATTGGTCAGTATGAACGACGCTGCGGGTACGGTGCAGTGAACCTGCGAGGTGTTATAACGAACACAGTTGGTTACAACGGTGATTTCGTACTGGTTTGCGGCTTGTTTGGCATCATTTTGAGACCTAAACTGGGTAGTGAAGACTGCAGCAGTAATTTTCCGATTGACATTTCGTCAGTTTTGTCCATCTGGCAAAATTTATTCACTGTGTAGAGCGCCCTTTCAGTAGTAAAGACCCTGTTCAGAAGGAAAAACTTGTTCCATGCAGTGGTGACGTTGAGAAATCGAAATTTTCCTGTACCCAGCCCAATTTTCGGGAAGTTTTCATACACACCCCCAAAAATTAATGATTTCCCGTACCAAGGGTGTTTCACCAAAAAAAATCTTAAAATTTCACATACCCGAGAAGGTTTCTGAAAAAAGTGACCCCAAACATTTTCCAACGAGCCAAAAATTGGTCTAAAAGTGCTTAGAACAGGGTGTTCTTTCGGTAGCAAGCGATTACTGACATTTTTAGGCAAAAAATGTTCAACTTCGGTACTTGTGGGGGTCAAAAAGTCATTTCTTAGGGGTGTTTGTTCCAACAGTAAAAAATATTCCATGCCCCATTCCCCGCCCGAGTCGCTGTACCAGGGGGTATCCCCAACACCCCTAGCGACACCACTAAATATATACACTATGTACAATTATTCATTATGTGGAGGATTGGCTGTGCGTCAGTCTTGCCAAACTGACGTAAGCATTATCAACTAAACTTTCAGCAATCGACAAAACGGAGTTTATGACCAGCCATCCCTGGCAGCCCCTGCTGACCGCTGCCATCGTATTGTGGGTGATCGGAGCTTTGTTTGATGTGGTGTTCTTCATTTGGTTTTTCCGAACTCAAGGAGTTGGCGAAGTCGCTGCAGCAGCTGAATGATTCCAATGCAAGCCCGTGTTTTGCACTGAACTATTTCTGCTTTTGTGAATTGTCAATAATATTCTCATTGTTCTTTCATTTCATTTCGTGCTTTGCATTGATGCTATTTGGGAATCGATTTGATTGTTTGCACTGTACCGCTCTGGTAGGGTAATTTGTTTTCACTGAAATCGTGTTGTTTTGTTATGGTTATGGAGAATATGTATACTTTTTGCCTTGAATTTGCGACAGGAAAATAGGTCTTTCGGTGATATCGTGAGAAAAATTGGTGACATTGCTTTTTTACTGAACCTCATGATATTGAACGCTTTGTGGATGAAATTAGGGATCTGGAATGTTTTGGCTCCATTCCTTTCCGCTGATGGTTTAAAACAAAATGTGGCTTTAATTTCCGGCCTTTAATCACAGACGGCTGCAACTGTTCTTCGCTGAAATAGCGTTGAGGGTGAAAGCGTTTAAACATTTCTTTGCGGCTAGAATTTGTGAAAAAAGCAGCTAAGTTAGGTTATTTCTATCGATTGTGCTTCAATAATCAAGCGAATTGCGAGTTAAAGAAAATATTTGGCTATAGTTTCTCCTGATGAGATGGTTGATGTTGATGACGATATTATTATCTGCATTTCCACTGAATTTCTTCTCTTAATTTAACCGAAAAGAATCACCGCTCTGATTATGAAATTTTAAGTGTGCAGTTGCTGCGAACATTGCGCTTGGATGATGAAATAATATGATGATAAAGATCAAGGCATCCCCATAGAATTTGAACGCCAAAGGAAGCAGCGCTCAAAAGCGATATCCTTGTGCATCTCTTAGCGTCCACCAAAAAAGCTGCCTGCATGTGTCACATGTGATACTACTACATGTGAACAGGTTATACCGATAAAATTACCTTTTGGGGTTTGCTCTCAGGTCGCAAGAAGCGCGAGTGAAAATTCAGGTCGTAACCGAACTTAATTCCAACATCTTTCGGCGCCAGCCGGCGTTTGATGTACTCGAATGCTCACTTAGCACACTTGTCTGCTACGCCAAAAAAGAGGGAGTGATCTTTATTGAATTGTCAGATGCTGGTCTAACAGCGGCGAACACTAACACTTACAAGCAGCAGAACGTGAGTCACTGGATGTTTCACTTCGGGCACATACTCAAGCGCTAACCTTCTGGCTGAACAGTTGCGTTGGCGCAAACACTGTTTGATCGCAATGAGCATGCAGCGATACTTGAGGTTTCATCGGTGGTATGTACATCCTGGACGCAACATAGGTACGCTCACGGAGTGGCAAGCCCAGATCATGACCCGAGGCAGTAGCTCGAAGAACCAGATCGGACCTTTTTAAAAAAAATTTTTCTTACTATTCTTCTGCCCAACCTGGGAACACTTTCTATTTCATACAAATTGTAAGTTGCCGGAAACCTTAAAAAAATGGGAGCTACATAGCTCTAATCGAACTTTTCCGGTGTGCCGTTGATAAAATAACAGCAAACCGGATTTATTGTGAAACAGGTGTTTCATGTGGATGTCATCTCTCACTGTGTCTGCTGCATAATTTTGCATTGCTTGATATTCGTATCATTGACTTTCTTTTATTGACAAACGCTCCAATTTCCTTCTGATTCCATTCATGCATACTTTAAAGTTTGCATTGGTCTCGCAACAGTCTTTACCCATTTACGGTTACGGCATTTTGGTCGGGGTCTCAACTGTAGGTACATTGCCTTTCAAATTTTACCTGCACGCTCACGCAAAGACCTTTACACCAGATCCGGAAACATACCCTGAGAGAATAAACATGAATACTAATATAACAGAAATTGAGAACATGAATGAACAAACGACTAAGAAAAGGTACCGGTGAGATTCAGCCAACCTCCCTACCAAACTAGCGCACCTTTTACTTGTTCACATTACCCATACACATATACCTTCCTTGAAGCGACGAACTGCTTCAGGTCGCAATCATCATGTCGTGCCCACCGTATTACCCCTTACCCTTTCTATTGGTGCTCCAATCCCTGCCGCCATGCATCTTTCCCATATCTTCCCCATCAATGGAATGCCATCAAATGTCCAATGCGAATGTGCACGCCGTGTCCGACGCACAAAAATGTCGGACACTGGTGCACACTGAAATGACATGGTTGACAGCCGGGACATTCTGTCACAATCTGACACTCAACGCAAAGCACTACAAACCGGGAACATTGATGACGCTCAAAATAACACCCGCACAAGCCGAACATCTGATACGGAATGAAATGGTGAGCGTTTTGAGCTAAAAAAGACTAGGATGGCAAACAAGTTGTACATTTAGATATGTATGATCATTTCAGGGTTTGAACAAGTGCACCTGGTTGTGGACAGGTGGTCATGTGCCCCCAAGAAGCGAACACATGATCCCAACAGAAACCACCAGTTCGAATGGCTCGCTGACAACACGCCCCTCGCCAAAACTGACTTGTTGTGGGCCAGCGGTCCACGTGGATACGAATTTTGTGCCGCGTTCTCGTGTGAGGGAAACATGGCAAGACCGGGACTGTACGAAGTCAACTGTGACACGCAGCACAAGTTCATCTGTGAACACGAATTTAAAGGTGATTCAGCAGTGCGTACCCATAGATACTTCTTTTGGGGCAACTTTTTTCAACATGCCCGAAATTTCAGGGCCCACATTTACGTCCACCCCTACAGTTCCATATTGTGCACCACCGGAATGGTGGATGAATTGGCAGGTCTGGGCTGCATCCCTGATCGTCTTGTGCCTCGCTCAAATCATCATTTTTGGGCTCAGCCTCCATTTTCGCTTGTTGTTGTTGTGCAAAACGGTTAGCATGAGACTCAGGGATGGTATAAGTTCGCGGAGACACAGCGCCCATGGTGTGGTGCTGTTACCGTAAAACAGTTTTTCTTTCATTGCATTATTGAACACAACAATTGCGGTCCACATTTCTGGTGAAAACCGTTTTCAACAATTAAGAGTGCAGAATATCGCAAACAGCTGTGATCACACATGGTCGCACTCTGCCGATAACTGGCACCAAGCTATGACCAGATCATAACTTATACATATAACATTTCAGTGACACCAAAAAAGATGACCTGCCTCACCGACCTTTCGAGCAAGAATTCACGAAATGGCGATGCCCCCGGTCCGAGAGCAACCCAGGGGCCGAACGTTACCAAGGTGAAACATCACCCAGGCCAGATCACCAGATCCAGTTTGAACCACCGATTCTGTACCAGCAGCAGTCAATCAGCCTGCATTTGGCACAACACAACCGGATAATCGTCGACACAACATGAAGAAAGTAGGGGCTCTGCCTTCATTACCAAACCCCATGAATTTGACGATGATGACGAAAGTGTATACATGCAGTAGGGTGATGTCTCATTCTGCAGATATTCCCGAGAACTTTTTGGACAGGCGAGTTTTAATGATTTTCAAGTATTTCCGATTATCTTATCGATGTGGAGGCAGTTCACATGGGGAAGGCTAAATTTTGATGATCATGGGCAAGAACGCTTTCTGAAAAATGAAGCCCGGCGTCTGACAATGAGTCGATATTTTTCAAAATGTAAAAAGCACAATGCGCATGAAATAAAACGACAGTCACTGAGCTGCACGTTGCTTTTATCACACAATCACCATTGCATAAAGGATTTTACAACAATATTCACCCACGTGCAACATATTCTGTAATGCTGTGTGCAATAACCTGACAGCGATTCATCCACACAAATTTCTAGCAGATTTACACAGAGACTATGTATATGCTGAGCAAACACAATCGTAAAAGCCGCAATGATACTGCAATAAACCAACAATGAATGACTACATGGATGCAAGATCATCACTTCTTGGTGGCAGTTTTCGGTGCTGAAGTCGTGTCTGACGTCGTTGGCTCGTGATCAGGCACACCGGGTGTCGGTTGCGGTAATCGGTGTTTGACCAGCTCCGTCTGCAAGAGCGCAAATATGAAAGATTTTTATCGTTGCAAAAGTAATTCTGTCTAATTTCTCTCACACAACATTCCCCACGTTCCAAACTAGTTGTGTCCAAAGTAAACAGCCAGACCAAGGCATTTCATATTTACCCCATGGTATCTGAGATTTTTCATTTAGGCACCAGAACGCATCCAAGTTTTTGGATTTCCAAACGGCACCGCCGAGCCAGCTCTTGACGTACAACTTCAATTTCACACGATATTGTTATATTGCAGAGCACGCGCAGACTACAGTCGTACATTGCCGTTCGTGCACATTTCGCTTCATAACCCAAATCTAAACACATTGTACCTCGGTCTACATGCTAATCCCATTTTGTCCCCGTGTGGTACTCGGGCACCTTGTACTGGTCTTTCGACACGACATGTTGCGCGCCTAAAACGAATATGGGATTCAGAATTTCCAATAAATTTCAGCAGATTGTTACGGACTGGGAAGAGAACTAAAAAGGGACCATAGGCCGTATCGGACAAAACTTGAAGGCCAGAACGAAGACGACGACCGCGGTTGGTTTCCGGCAAGGCAAACGTTGTCTGCGGTGACGCAGTTGGTTCGGGTGGTACACATTTGGTAGCTGGAGGGGTCAAGCTGGGTGGACATAGACCTGCTAGACTGCCGACTGGGAATCCCGATTTGGGGTGGGGCATTGGCCCAGAGGGAAAAATCAGGGCGTATAAAAATAGGTGAAAAGTGTGCTAAAATAGGTGGCCGTCAAGAATGCCGAAAAAAACGTTGAAAACAAAAATGCCGCAAACAAACGATGAAAAAAATGCCCGAAAAATTAAAGATGCTGGGGATCGAATGGGGATTTACCCACAAGTGAAACATCACCCCACAATTGTAAAACCTGCCAAAATAAAGGAAACGTTCACAAAAAGTACAAATGCTCAGGCTTTCATGGAGGATTATGCCTGCCTGCCAGCCAGGAAGACCTGTCCACATGAAGAAAATATTTACAAAAAGTCGAACGGCACCGCCTTCATTTGAGGTTAAGGCTTAGGCTACCAGGGGAAGAACCAAAGGAAGAGGAGGACCACAACAAGTTGGGTCCGAACTGCATCAGGGCCGTTTTTTGGTGAACTACATAAAATACCCACCCAAAACAAAACTTCCTAACATTAGTAGCATTTTTTGGTTGTTTGGACG
>JASAMV010000819.1:0-71654 GCA_030248065.1 Rhynchonema sp. JSB1_4
GGCTGTTTATTTCTATTTTTTTCTGATAAGTTTTTGTTTCAAACACTGCTTTGTTACGACTTCAACTTTATCGTTTGCCATCGCAGGTGACGAAAGCTGCCCCCGGCCGCCAAGGGTTCTTCGAAAAGTTGAAAACGAAAAGATGGAGGATGAAATCAGCGCCAGACTTGATCGGCAAACTGCGACGTTCACGTACGCGCAAAACAGCAAAATCTTCGTAAAAGCGTGTGAAATTTTAGTTCGGGACTGTTTTTATAGAATCTCATTCCTGGCTTTTTTCATCGGATTACACGTTTGTTTTATGGTGCAAATTTGCTTGCTTTCTTCTTCGGAGCTTTATTTTTTCACTTTGTTTATTTGGTTTTTCGCATTTATTTTGCATTTTGCTAGATCGAGATTTGAGAATTGATTCGTACGGATACTAGTCACTTGCCTTGCTTTATATGTATGTATTCATCCGGTAAAGTATGACATTCCGTGATGTTTTTCCACCTCAGGTTGATGTTTCACTACAAGTCGAGCTCTTTCTTGTTTCGTCTGTTTCAACTATTTTTTTATGTGATGATGCGTTTGACATTGACACTGAGTAATAAAGGATTGAACAAAATAATGCGCTTTATATTATTCCCTTAAACTACCATGGTTCGATCTCACGACTCCCTCTGGTTGCTCGAGGGCACTGGGTACCCCACAAGTTGGATGTTTAAACTTTACTGGGTAAATATTCCTTTTTTGTAAACAAAGCGGAAAGACTTCACATTTTGTAGAACAAACGTCAACATGGACTCCGTGAGCAGCTGGTTCGAAAATATGAGCCGTCAGGTTGGTCGAAGTATACGTCGTATTCTTCTGGCTTGTTACAAAACTAAATAATTGTACTTGTGCATAGAGCATTAGTTATTGTATACGAAGCGCCAGTTTAGCTTTCTGGCCGCTTAATGGTTCACGACATACGATGTGTACGTTGCTCTGCAGATGCTTCATAAACAGCTTTCCGTTTTAGAATCCAAAGCTGTATGAAAAATCTCGTAAACACCATTAGTTTACCACCCTAAATATTTATCCATTCCGAGTTTGCCCCTCCCCACGCAGGTGACGGGATTTGATCACGATCCCCTCCGGAGGACACCAGAGACCCAAACCTGATGCCCCTTCCTTGAGGTGAAGGCAGTCCGCCAATGCAACACATGCAGCGCAGGGCCAGCGAAGTGACGCAACAGGCAACGGAGCAAGCCAAACACTTGGGAGGTATCCTGTTAACAACCCGCCTGCTCCTTGTGGCTGATATGAAAATGTTTCTGAAGTCATAAATAGTCTTGCGGCTTTTCTGGAGTGCTCCACTTCCTCCACTCCACTACGCAGCATTAATCTAAAATAAAAAAACGAATGATAAATTTATGAATACAAAACCGTGATGAAGTCACCGTTGTTTCAATGTTTTTATAGTCGCAGTACTGACGGCCATATCTGCGAGTCGCAGATATAGCGGTCTGTTTCATTCCAAGAACGTAATGTCCTTGTTGCTGAACGAAAAAATGTAACACCATGTTAATTGGTAGAAAAAAACAATTATATTGTTTATTATTTCACGTACGTTTCAGCCAGTCTCTATTCGTATTTTTCGGGCGCAACAAAGACGATCGAAGAGACAACATCGTCGTTGACCAAAGACGTTGGTTTCCTTGATTTAGATTTGAGAAACCGGAAAATTATTTGTTATAGTTAGTTCATTGGTATTTCTATAAAAATTATAGTGCTGTGTATGATCTTGCAGACCATGCTGGCGGAATTTGATGAGGAGCAAAAGAAATTCATTGACGAAACGAAAAGCAAGGATCGCACCGCATATGCAGCTGTGGCGCCCTGGGTGGGATACAATGAGGAGACGCTGATGAAGAAACAGATATTGTCCTTGTCACTGGTGAGTGGCGGGCTGGCTGGCTGATGTTTCAAGTGGAACCTGTTTATTCTGATACCTGGCCGTTTGGACCGCTTCCGACCTGGACTGTATTTGTTCTCGTTAACCATGCTTCTTGTTGGTATGGTATATTTCTAATTTCGTTGCCTCATGCGTTTTTACGGGCACGGGGAAACTCCCGTTCGAAGTCGAGGCAGGCAACAAGCTCAACGCACAGTCAACAAGCCACGCAGCTAGCTCGTGTGCGCTTTCAAATGTTTCAATCGCACAAGCTGTGTGTGTGTGTCAGCTGCGCGGCTTGTTGACTGTGCGTTGAGCTTGTTGCCTGCCTCGACTTCGAACGACGGACTTTCCCCGTGCCTGTAAAAATGCATGAGGCAACAAATTAGAAACTTGCTATATAGTTTCGACATGAGAGAAATCTGGAGGATGTTTCAGCCGTGAATCACCCGTCGTCATTTCCTCTGAGAAATTATTGTCCCTCATTTTTTGCCAACGAGGTGAAAACGTACCTGTGATGTGAAACGCCTCCTAATTCAGAATATTCTTCGCGGTGGCCTTGATCAGGGTTTATTTTGTCCACAATTAGCCCACAATGGCTGGAACAGAGAGAGGGGTTAAAATTTTCGTTTTTGCTTTTGCTGCTGACTAGACGGGACCCGTGCCTACGGCCCGGCTACAGCGCCGCCCGCCGCGTCCGTGCCGTGCTACCCCCCTCCCGACGACCCGTTAGCATACCGAAAGCTACCCGTGAAAATTGACCCGTCCGCACCTCCGAGGGAGGGGGCCATAAACACAGATACCCACATACATACGTCTTCCTGTTTTAGCAGTATAGATGCGCGATGTGCCAGTTAACTAGTTGTTGTTTACCCCAGTAGAAGAATTGCACCATTTGCGCTGAAAATTTACCACGAAAACTTCATCAAAAAATACGTGACCTTTTTGATTTTATTCTGCTTTTCAAAGCCTGGTGAGATCGGGATGTTTCAGCTCTGAATGACCCGGCGACCATTTTTCTCCGAAAATTGTTCACGACTTTACAATCATGATCGAAACACCCGAAATTGAAGCCCCCTAAATTCATTGAATCAATCCATATTTCGATTCCAGGATTCCCGAAACTTCCTCCGCGACCCGCCAGCCGGCACCGAGTTCGCGTTTGAGATGTCCGGAATGTACCCGATAGCTGTGGCCACGCTGCAAGAGGATCCGAATCTGCGCAAAATGCGATTTCAACTTGTGCCAAAACAGTTGGTTTTTTGGGGGAGGGGGTTTAGTTGTTGGCTTGCTTGCGTAATTAATGTAGATGTGTACAGCGTACCTTCTCTTTCATGGGCGAACCATCTCTTGATGGTGACTATTTTTGAACAGGTGTGATTGTTGTGCATCTAGGTATATGCAGGTACTGTATATGAATAAAGTTTCACCGATTTTCCACTGATTTATCCAGGTGGGTCATCAAAATACGCCCAGCGTGTAACCGTTGACTGTTACCGAGCTGTTGTTTGCGAGCATATTTTACGACAATAAACTGATCAAAAAATCAATAACTTTTGTCATCGGCGGATGGTGCAGCACTTCACAGCAGTTGTGGTGAGCTCGCTGTACCCCACCCAACCAAGCCCAATTGGCCAAACATCAATATAAGAATGCGAGAGTATGACAAAAGATTTTTGTTGTGTACGGAAGAATTTTTAAAAAAATGTAAAACACCATTGCAGATTGACGGAGGAGCGTTTCTGGCGCAGCTACTTCTACCGTGTGTCGCTGATCAAACAGTCGGCGCAACTCTCAACCCTCGCCGCGACAACGAGCGGAGGAGCGGGCAGTTTGCCTCGATCCGGATCCAGTGCTTCCGGTAGCAACCCGGAACAGAAAGTTGAGGTCGGTTTGGTCTGTGAGTTTGGGCACATGAAAGAATACTGGCATAAACTAACATTTTTTCAACTTTTCGTTGAAAAAAAATTGTTTCTTCAAATACTTTTCCAGTACTTGAGGTAGTCCTGTCAAAAAAATAAGGTACTTTAGGTACAAAATACATGCACATCAGTGCACCAACAGTTTCTATCCGAAGATCGAACCCAAGATTGACCGGAAACGAAAAGCTCATTGGTTGCGCATCGATATTTTTTTGGGAAAATGAAGATAAAAGACCGATGAAGAACGCGTATGAAAAAAATTCGTCTCCTGTTGACCATTAAAATGCGGTTTTTTTCGTCCGCCAGTATACACATATGTAAACCGTTGGTCTGACCACGGTTGGACCCGGATCGAATCCTAAACGTGCCGCACGTGATTTCTTTATGTAAAACGAAAGCGACTGTATTGTTGCCGAGTGCAACGTTTGCTTTTCGCTCTGTGTGATTAAGCTACTTTTTAATACCAAACACGAACAACGCCAACACGAGCCAGATTTCGCAGCTGGCAGAATAGTGAAACATTCATACGTGGCTGCTGATTTGGGAAATGTTACAAGTTGAAGAATAGAAAGTGGAGCGTGATGGTTTTCTCTTTCGATTCGTTCTGAATACACACCACCTTCGAAATCGGGCTCATGTTGGTGTAGTTTGCGTTTACTTTGCGCATCTCATGTAGCGTGACCCCGTCAATGACGTGATGCTGCTGATTTGTCGATCTGGTGGCTTATGTTTCATGTTATAATGACTTGTTGTTATCATAAAGGGGTAAATGCTTCGTGCTGCCGTCCATGCTGAAGAAACTTTTTATGGATCATTTCTAAAACAACAAAAACTAAAGAAACGAAAGCAGTCTCATGTTGATGATACCGTACCCCGGCCCATGCATATTGTGCCTTATGAATTCAGGCTCAATTATCGCCCGGTCTAAGCAACGAAGAGTTTCTCGCGAGTGAAGAGACGGCCGATCCGCCGCAAGTGTCCGAAGCGGAACTGAATCAGGTGCGAGAGCAGCTGGGCATGGCAACGGTCAAAGGTGAGACTCGCAGATGCTTGTGGCGATGAGAATGAAGCTGCATAAGTCATTGTCCGTTTGTGAGGTCGTCGATCGTCAAAGGACCAATCGGACGTGGTCATTGATCAACCACAAGGCGGAGGAGCGACCGGCGATACGGGACAAGACGGCGAGGCGGAGGATTGGGAGAATGAGATACTGGCGGATTTGAATGATTATGAATTGGTCTGTTTTATTGAGGATTTTACGTTGGACGCAGTCAAACTTGGTGATCGGACCGGTCCGGTCTCTGCGTTATCACGTGACTTTTTGCGTTGAGGATATTTCGGGAGTAATTTATGTCACTAATGCAGAAAAAGTCGTAATCGTGTGCGTCTTAAAAGCTTTCCCCAGACAGCTGATAAAGAACCTTTACGCTGTTCGAAATTAGTGGCACTGGTGAATCTCGCAATATCCTTGATGTAAAAAGACAATTCACCAAGGAAAGGCAAGCCCGCACCGAGCTCAGTGCTTGAAGGTTTGCAGAAAAAGGTGTGACCTTTTCAAATTTCGAGGAAAAAAAATCGAATTTCTCACGCACATATACTTAGGTGAGCGAACAAACGAACAAAACAGAGAAGGAATGGGAGCAGGAGATCAGCGATCTGCTCGAAACGGAGGAACCGGACGGAGGAGAAAAGAAGGAAGCGAAAAATTAAGAGAAAATTATTCGTGTGGATTATGTAAAGTATATTCGTGTACAGATTTTTTTGTGTAAATATTCACTCTCTGAAAATGTAATTCCGATTTATATCGCAATTATCGTTACGCTGGGATTGTATTTTGGGAACTAAACCAATCTGGGGGCTTGCTTCTTATATTGTGTTTCAGCAAATTAGTGTGTGCCTTGTTTTTATTTCACCAGAAGTTTTGCGTAATTCTGCTGTAATTTCTATCGCTCAAGGTCACGCTCGTGACATGTAATACTGCGTTCTTTTGGCTTTCAATACGGCGCCAAGCTAATGCATGGAATTAGTTATGCTATAGTACGTTTCTAATTTCGTTGCCTCATGCATTCCTACAGACGCAAGGAAACTCCCGTTCGTAGTCGAAGCAGGCAACAAGCTCAACACACAGTCAACAAGCCACGCAGCTGGCTCGTGTGCGTTTCGAATGTTTCAGTCACACAAGCTGTGTGCGTCAGCTGCGTGGCTCGTTGCCTGTGTGTTGAGCTTGTTGCCTGCTTCGACTTCGAACGGGAGTTTCCCTGCGTCTGTAGGAATGCATGAGGCAACGAAATTAGAAATTTACTATAACTTATTGCAACTCCACAATTGTCCCCATTTGGTTTCCATTTTATTTAAAAAGATCTATTCTAGTTTTTACATCTGTGATTTCTAACCAACACCGTTGCTGCTGTGCTGGTCTAGCGCATTGGTGCGTTTGTAAGTCACCAAAGGTTTGTAAGTGGGCCCAGCAAAACAAACTTGTGGGGCATAGGTGAACTTTTGTTATCTCACATAGTCAGGCTACGAAACGCACCAGTGCCCAGTCAAGTCGCACCAACATATGTGAGTCATTCCTATTTAACATCTGTGAGTTACATTTTTGTAAAGCCTTCACCAACCAACATTATTCATATTTGCCTGGCTGTTCGAATAAATGTATAAATTTTTTCATTTCTTTGTGTTTGTCTTTATGGCTTTGCACTGGAGCCAAGAAAATGGACGGACACCAAACAGCCAGCACAATTTGATGACACAGCGTCTGTGGTCAGTCAGCTGGGGAACGCTCAAACATGTGTAGTCATCTTTATGTTGAAATTTTCTCAAAAATTTTATTGAGTATGCATCTGGCGTACTGCAGAAGTGACGCTTGATGTACCCATTAACCCGCCACCACCCAATGCGCAATGCGGCTCTTTGTTTCCCGCTCAATTTTAGAAAAAAATAATCGGCTGTTTGTAAACAAGCTACAGTCATCGTTCGTTATACGCGTATTTGTTATGCGACTACACACTGCATACCTTTCGGTGTCATCCCGGAAATTCGCCACACGTTCGGCTATTCGTTATAAGCATATTCGCATATGCATGACAAGTTTTAGGTCCCAAATGCCAAAATGCGTGCTTTCCTTATTCGTTGTTAGCACACTCGTTCAGGGAATCTCCAAAGAATGGTGCGCATCTTCAGTTATTTTTAGTGATAACAAAACATGCGCGTTACCCGTCAAAGTATGGATTTATGATGCGAGTAAGGCCCCAAAGATCACCTTAATCACCGTGTTTATGCTTGACGATACTATTCGTCTTTAGCACATATACTCACCGCCCTTTTTGAGTGGTTCCATTGATAATGCTCATAACGAATGATGACTGTAGGTCGTATTCTCCGTTCAGGTACGCGTTGTCAATGACAATGTCTATTGTTTGGTGATTGCATGTTATTTATTATACACGGTAACCTGAAACATGAAATGTTAATACCCGTGCCCACGATCGTGGGCCTTATGGATCGATAGGTATTTGCCCATTCGGTGTTTGTTCTGCAATCGTACCACAATACTTACTAGAATACACACTAATGTCTCCAATCAGATGTCACTCTTGTGTTTTGCAATAAGTGATGTGTCTGGTGATTTAGTAAACATGTTGTCTGTGTGTGCCTCGTTATATCTTATGGATGTATTTTTAGAAATTTTAACGAAAAAAAAATCGATCAGGTTTTATTATTTCGGTCAGGAGCGTGACTCGTGGTCTGGAACAGTTATTTCGGCTGATCTATTTTTGGTCATCGGACGGTCTCTCTCTATGTTGTCACGCACAAATGAGTTTACCACACCAGAAACAGGAACATGAGACAAAAAAAACCAGTGCGCGCCGAGTTTATTTCGCTGCTTTAGTTGGGACAAATTGTACTGTACGTTGAATTTCTGTCACACACAAGCAAGCTGTTCTGCAGACAAACCCGCAAAAACAACATCATAGAACATGCCAGAAACCCGGTTTTTGCCAACATGCTGCGTTCACGGTGAAAAAAAGGCTCAGTATGGTTTGATGAACGTGAATTTTTGGGTGCCAAACGCATAGGACGTAGCAACTCTCGCAAACAGCAACGACACAAATATCAAAAAGTGCACAGCGACAGTAAAGCTGGCATGTTGATGTTTCAACGGAGTTCCCTTTCAAGAGTTAAAGCATTGGACAACCTCCACACCCAACTTTCAAACGGTACCCAACCACCAAAAACAGCTGCGCAGCGCCAGCGCAGGGTTGTTTACTTGGCGCCGAGCCAGACACTTGAGCGCGTGATGCCGCGTCATGTACCTATGTACATGTACAGCTGTATTGGATGGTTAGGTGGCAGCAGGCAGCCTACCAGCTGTGCAGTCTACTATGTGTACGTGCTTGTATGTGTGTCTGAGCTGTACCTTTTGGCTCTGGTTTGCTGGTTCAGTCATTTTTGCGCGCGCGGGCACTGATTTCGCTGCCTTTGGGCGTTTGTTTCATCTGTTCTCGAAACAGCTCAGCTGCTTGGTTGTTATTTTTTGGCCGGGAATTATTTGGCTCGCATCTCCTATGTTGCATTTTGATTGTATTGTTTTTTATCTGGATTTGGCCCCGGTTGCTGTTGCGAAATCTTTGAAAGGTTTTCCAGCTCTGGGAATGAGCTCTCTTGTTGGGATTTTAATCTCAATGTCTGGTTTTTCGTTTGTTCCAATTATGTGCATTCAGATTAGCAAGCTTGTTTCTGTCAATGCATGCTTGTGGTTGATAATATTAATGTGAGATTTTGTTGGTTGCTGAAACCAGAACGGGGATAATGTTTTCAGTGTTTCGTAAATTCATACGTGCAAACCAAATCTGTCGTTACTCGGTTGGCTGGAAACATTGGGCCCCGGAAAGATTCGTTAAGCCTATTATTTTCAAAAACAGCATCTCATTAATTAGAAATGCTAAAGCAGCCAACTTTTTTTGACAAACAAGTATGCAGCGGTGTCAGCATCAGCCACAGCAAGTGCGCGAGGAGTTTTCCATACAAAGCCCTCCTCGCAAACGCATGGAGCCTAAAGTGAAAAATTGTCAATTTGAAAGCACCCGAAGGACTCACATCTGACTTGTACTTCTTCTAGACGAGTCAAAAACATCAACTTTTAACATAAAGTGCATAGTTCAAATCAGTACGACAAAAAATATCGAGTTTTCGAATGTCTTTTGTGCTCATAGATGAACATCGTTGTAAACAGTTCAAACATGGTCGCAGAATGTCAAAATACTGTCGTTCTAAAATCTTCTCACTGCTGAAAACAACCAATTTTGCCCATCTGGTCTCTGATTGAATTGCTTGATTTTTGTCGTAGGGCCCATTTTCCACTAATTTCCACTTGGAGCTTTCCGGGCTTCATGTGGAAAACTGCGGTATCACCGGTCTAATGCAAACAACATACTCGAAGACAAAAACATCCTCACACGAGGGTTGACATCACTTCCAGGTGCAAAGTGCCTTTCCTTTCGTTCTTCCGTTGTTTTCAGCTTTGTCACGTGTGTGTTATGTGAAGAGCAGTGTGCCATAAACATTGTTTTCGCGGTTCACTGTTTTTACCAAGTCTCTAGTATTGATAGCCACAGGGCAGGTGCAAACTTTTTTGTTGAAGTACACTGCATGTGTATTGTGCTGTCGTGTCTTGGGTGTAACGTTTGTGGAGGAAAGAAAATGACTGTGCACTTAATCTATCCCACGGGCCGTAGTATCTTGTGCCAGTTGAGCCAGTTCATACAGGGTGTGCGTTGTAAACACGAGTAACTTGTGCCAGTAGTGGCATGTTTAAGGACAGGCGGCGCCAAATCGGGTCACGGTAGTTGCAGGACTAATATTTCACGGCTCCGAATTAGCTGTTGGTACACATTAGCGCATCTTCATATGCAAAAGCGTATCAGTTGGTTAGTGGTACACATTTTTGCACGTTGGCCTGTGTGAACGTGACAAATCAATTGTTGTGCATTTCGAGCTGTAAAATCTTCGTCCTTGGGGACCCATGCACTGAAATGCAGCAGCGCAAACTGAACCCGTGGCTGATGCTGCACCGTGCCACAGAAGAATACATCGACACAACCGACAATACAACAAAACGCACCATCATCATGGAGCTGTACAGGTTCCTGGGCTGTGACTATCGGCGCTGCGCTACCTCAACTCCTGCCTGCCGTCACGGGGCAGGACGTATCAGAGTCGAGGTTGAAATAAATTTTCAACCCATCCAGTTCTTCGTTGTCATGGTCAGACAGATTTCGTTCAAAAAATGGTGCATCCAGATAGATGTTGTAAGCTTGGCTTTATTTCTTGTCACAGTTTGGTTTCCGATTGATCACTCATATTATTACGTGTTTCGTTCGTGTATAGTCCATCCATCAGCTCATGACACTTTTTCTCAGCTGAAAAGCTTGACAGGATCCAGTGCTGTTCCGGTTCCGGTCGGCTTACGAAAAAGAAAAGAAAGAGAAATCGGTATTTATTTTATTTTTGATCGCCGTTTTCTCTGACACTGCGTTGCGGAGGAACAATTTTTCACAACGGAACCTGAACATCCGAAACAAAAGTGCCATGAGCTGATGGATGGACTACTATAATCTTAATCTAACAGTACATTTAAAAATTTTTAACGTACTAATGCAGTGAACGTGTGCTCATCAACTTGACCAACTGTTGCGCCTATGCATGCAAAAATCTGCTCTTCATTACAAACAGCTAACTCGTTCCCGTGAAACATTAGTTGGAACTTGTGCCAGTGTGTGATAACATTCCTACACACCCTGTAATTTTCTGTACCTTTCACGCGTTAACCATACAATACCGCCCTATGTTTGAACACAGCACTGGCAAACTGGCTCAACTGGCACAAGATACTATGGCCTCCCACGCACAGAAATTGCAAGCCACAAGGAACAAATCTTAATTCCGTATTGATGTGAACCTTTTTCTGAAGCCTCGCAAAAATCATAAATTGCCTGAAAACAAAATCAGCTCGAAATGGACGACTTATTCGAAATCAAATGCGGTTGTCCTCTTGGGTGCGCCGAAACAGGTTCGGGCATTATTTAGCTCTGATTCATAAAGGAAACCTGGAAATAGCTGGTTATAAACAGCTTACGTCATCAACTTTTTATCACAGAGTTCTAATTTTAGATCAAACTTATTTATAGTACATTAGTCGCATCATTTTCGATAAAATTGCCAAAAATAGCTCAAGTTAATGTATTTCAGACAAGCTCAACCCAATAGATGCGGCTCGCGTGCACTGCTCCAACCTGACATGCTCAATATCGAGTTATATGCACATGGTGAGTCTTTTTCATTACTTATAGTGTTTTTGTGAAACATCAGCCATTCAGTTCGTGTGCGTGCACCCGTGCCTGGGTGATGTTTCACAGTAATTATTATTGAACAGATCTTTCACCCAACGAATAGTCTATACGGACACAATCATGTTTTTCTTCATTGTTTCTCCTTGATGTTTTTCTTTTGCGGCAGTGTTGCGTGAGAGCAAGCGTCAAAGGCCATCTGCTAAATATGTAAGTTGCCTGATCAAACAAGCGCATACACATGCAAACATGATCAACCAAATTGCGGCTAATCAGCTGAAGGTGTCTGGTGTCTAGCCTCTTGTTCTGGCGTGTGATGTCAATCAGACAGCATAAGACCGTGTGAGGGAGACTCAACCGCATTGCTTATTATAGTTTATCTGGCTCATAATCTTTGATATACTTTGCAAGGAAACTTCTGAACAAGCATAGCTACACGCAAGTTTGATATTTCTGTCAACCTGACAGCTGCATTTGAAGCTGATTCTCTCGAGTATAACAACAGCAGCTGACGGCTGAGTGTTGCTTCCCTCAGACGTCAGAACGAAATTAAAAAAAGCGCGTTTTGATTAACATTGGCTTCCGTCATTATGTAACTACAATAGGTATATTCTCTAGCAGCTACCGTACCAAGCAAAAGCACACACTTCCAGTTCGTTCAATGTGTATTCATGAGGATATAGCTTAGTTTTCAGAATCGACAAAAAAGTACATTATCTTCCAATTCATATTCCTTTCCAGTCCTGCTGTCAGCGTTGGGAGCAACAACTGACGGATCAACTGCAGTCCAAATGGCAATACTACGATCAACACGCGGATGGCACAAAACGATATCTGTGGGAAGATGAGGGGGCACTGAATCTGTTGAGGGACTCGATGCAACTCATGTGTGCCTGCAAACAGGGATCGCTGACCAGACAGGGCTCGAATGATGGGAATGGGACACCACACTGTTTGGCACCGCAACAGGTTCGAAGGCTCATCATTCTCTCTTGTTCGTTCAGGGGGTGATGTTTTGACAGATATGGTGTTTGTTGGTATGTCTTCTGGCCCGTAACACTCTCAGTTCTACTCTGTTTGTGAAACATCAGCAAGATTTGCACATCATTACACAACAGCAGTGTCATTGGGACTGATGTTGTCTTATGTTTCCAGCAAGACAGTTTCGAAGAAGAACCCCTGTCCCCAACGCAACGCGGCAACAAACGTCAGCGACGCAGGAACACGGGCTCGCGGATGCAGGGTTCGGCCAATGGGGGGTCTCAAACATCGTACTCACTATTGGACAACATCAGTGTTGTGCTGCCGGGACGACCGAGGGCAAGGTTGGTATCTCTTTTGATTCATTGTGAATTGTCTCCTTATTTCTTTCAAGTATTGTGTCGTGGTGCACCAGGTCATCATCAGTGCTCGTATGCATGCATTTGTCTCTGACAAACAACGGTGTATAATTCTTTGAGTGACATCGGATCACCTTGTTCAAATACGCACCGTTATATGATGGTCTTTATAATTTTAACATATGGCAAGGGAAATTGTTTTTTAAACTGCTCGCCTGTTGTTGCTTTCGTTGGCCGCACTCACAGATTAGTGCTGCACAAAATCATCGTCAAGTGCATAACTGCACCAAACCAGTGCTGTTCAAGAGTCAAAAACTTGACAACAAGAAAAATTACTAAGGAGTCAAAGACTTGACAACAACAAAAATTATAAAACATGTAAAATTACAGAACCCTGAGCACGAGCACGATGCGTCCGTACAAACCAGCGTCGGCCAATAGCGGTCCACTATCAGCTCCAGCCAGGAAGACATCGGATCCGCTCGCGTTTGACCGCGCGACACAACAGACGAACAAACCACTACAGCAACAGACCAGCGGAGGATTTTTCGATGATCCGCAGGTTGTTCGGGTTTGACGTTTTAAGATTTTCTGGGGGGTTCGCGCGAAAAAAAACGATTATTTGCAAAAATATATCCAGGTGAAAGAGCACGGGTCGATTTTCGTCGACCGAAAGGACATGAGCGCCTTCTACGCCGTGCTGCCGCCGTGGAAGGTCAATGGGTTCTACATCAAAGTCTGTTGTTGTTATTAAAAAAATGTTAATATTTTTCAGAAAAGCACACAAAGTAAAATCAAATTTATTTCCAGATGGAAGACGACTGCCCGCAGGGAAACGATGATACGAGAATTTTTGTGCTCAGCAATTTGGGCAAACACAACAGACGCCAGGTTGGTTGTGGACCGTGAAACATCAGCCTAGTTTTGTAACGAATGCGCTCGACATGTGAGCAGCAGAGAGCCCCGTTCTCCAGAAAGCTGTTTATGAAATCAATGCTGATGATCTTGGTGACCGGATCGGATCCACCTTGGAGCGATTCGATATTCGATCCGATCATCGTGTCTGATAATGAATAGGTCCACCATGAATCGTGACGAAAGTGACCCACCATAAGGGAAACCCTCTGTTTTGTAACCGGCAGTCTTCAATCACGCACTAATTGCTGATAATAAAAGTGAACGAAAGAACAAGCGAACCCCCAGGTCATGTCATTTTCAAAAGCACAGACTGTATTGTCATCCACTGTTCACGCAGGTGCCGTGCGTATTGTGTTCCCGTTCGATGCCCGTCTACAGCAGCTACCCGCTCGTTGACGGTACGTTCTTTGTGTCGCACGTCAATCATCGCAACTTCGCCACGCCCGTCAAATTCGATGGGAGACCAGCGTATTTGAATGCGTTGTGAGTTTTTGTTGATTTTTGTCGTTTTTGGATTTTTGCACACCCTTTTACGGTGTTCGCGTTTTGTAGTGGCCCATTTTCTAGCGTGATCCTCTATAACAGAGTGAATATTTTTGGATGACTAAAGTGTGGTTCCGGATCCGATTCCGGATCATGTAAGAGAGAGCAGGATGTAAAAACCACAGCAAGAACACGCAAACCATGCACGCACCGGTTTTATTTTTGGCACACTCTGTATGCCACACCTTACAGCGTCAAGCTTGATGTTTCACACGAGAATGACCAGGTGCAAGTCTTCGGTAACATCATTTTTCGCAGAATCAGTTTGATATTGAAACCGACAACAAAACGATAATAATTAAACACAAAGCCCATTTGGCCGATTGAGTGATGTTTCATAACGGTGTGAGCTTCTGAGGTTTCTTTAATTTACGACTAGTTAAAAGTGTAACGATTCCGGAAACGAATCAGTGTTCGTGTTTCTTTCGTCAGAGAAACAAATCAGTTCATATAGGCCATCTATGTCATCATGACACTTCTGCCCACAGACAACACGCACCCGCATAGATAACATGTCTCGCGGAGTACCATGACACTATGGATGGTCTTCACACCAAACCTACAGTGCCGCCTCTTCATACTCAGGTGCATGCAATGTTGCGAGCTGGCCAGCCCATGTCTGCAATGTGTGCGTTGTGCGCGTACGGCCTGGCTGCCACGTGGCACCTATGTGATGGGTGGTGTCTATTCCTACGACCTCTTGGCGAGCGTACAATGTTGTCCACCGCCGTGCAGGAACTGTGGCCAGCTACAGCCGTTACCAAATGCGACGGTGAGACATTTGAAAGTTTTCGAATTTTTAAACCTGGAAAGTTTTTGAAATTTATATATTTCTGAGTTCATGACTGTCTTTTGTTCGAAATCATTTTGCGGGGTCGAATCTGATCCTCGCATGGGCATGATAACAAAATACGAGCGCTGCCCCGTACTCTAGTCGCCTCTTGCAGTTTGCAGGACACCTAGTGATTTGGTGCTATAGCCTACTTTGGTAGGTTGTCATCAATGGGCATGATAACACATGGATAAACACACCGGAATCCTTCATGTTCCTTATTTTGTGTACAATGCCGGCAATCACAAATTTCTGCATATGGATAGTACTTTTATCTCACTTTACGCCCAATAATCCAATCCTTCCAGCCGGCCTACTACTCCACGTTCTCCGAGTGCAGTCAGTGCGCACGTTGCGGCCTCACCGACCGACATCACGTTCGTCAACTGAACGTGAATTCGGTTCGCTTTCTGCCGTTCCCAAGCGCATCGCCGACTGCTTGTGCCGCGCCAATGCCGCCAGCACCGGTGGTCACCGTGCCAGCCGACATCCGACGGATGCCGAACTTCACCGCCGCCAATTCCGCGCCGTTCGGGGCTGGCCTATCGTCGCAGCAAGACCACCACGTTGAGTCGTCGATCGGACGCGGCCTGTTGAACTGTCTCAGTAATGACCTGCAGAATAAGTTGCTGTTGCAGCCGTGTTGAGCAAAAAAGGTTTTGAAATATTTGTTTTCGAGAAAATACACACTGGATTTATTTTTATTAATACGTTCAATTAAGGGTTGATGGACATTTCATACACTCGCGAGTTTTTGCCACTTTATCGTAAATTTCGCCTCGTCTTATCACGCAAAAATGTGTTTAACTTTTTTGCATTCTTTTACATGTCGGGTTTCTGTGTTTTTTTGTTGTCCCGTTTACAAATGTGAAGAGACATATTGTTTCAAGTTTTTTTGTATGTTGTGTATAGGCATTGAAAGTGCGGATGAAAGTTTTTACCCGGTTGCAACCCAAGTGCACGTAAAAACGGTGTTTACAGTTTTTGCTCAAGAATTTTTGGTCATCGTGTTTGGGGTTCTGTGAAGCCCATTACATGGGCAAGCACCATAGGTTGTTGCTTTGAGCAAAGTGAATTTTTACATTAGATTTTAGCAGTTTTTAGCGCTACCGTTTCTTGGTTTTGTTATTGTCATTTAATTGAAGAAATTTGTATTTTTCTGTTGGCCACCCATTTTAAGAGCAATTGACTTTATTTTGTACTGTATGACATGCACAACTGTATTATGTCCGATAACCCAGGTGTAGACACTGATGTTCGTAGCATAGAGTTTTTATTGTTTAATTTTAGGCGCATGAAAATTAACACTACATACATTATGTACATAAAATACATACATTTATACTTGTTCACATTATTTCTAATTTCACGGTGTATATAAATTCACTGGTTTTTTCTAGAAAAGTTTTTGAATGCGGGTTCGAGTTTTGTAGTTTTTATACTCAGAAATAAAAATGTTAGCGTTTGTTTTGACGACATAAGCCAGGTTTTCCTAACCTACGCGGTGTTTTTAAGTTAACGTTTTTGTGTAATTCATAGGAAACGGACGCTTTTCATTGTTTTCAATAAATTTGCGATAAATTTTACTGACTTTGACTGTCATCTTTCAATTTGCAAACACATTCACGAACTTTAAGAAGTTTAAACATCTCAATGCTATCGAATAAAGTTCTAAATTCTGGCGTGTGTATGTATAGCATCACTGTCTTGTGCAAGACGGGACCCGTGCCTACGGCCCGGCTACAGCGCCGCACCCGTGCCGTGCCGCTCCCCCGCCTTTGAAGACCCGTTAGCATACCCAAAGCTACCCGTGAAAATTGACCCGTCCGCACCTCCGAGGGAGGGGGCCACAGACACACATGCGTCTTCCTGTTTTTTGGAAGTATAGATAGATATCATTGAATAAGCACAACAGCGCACACAAGCCCCATGCTGGGCACGTCACCATATAGCAGACATTTTCGCGCCTTCAGGTTCATGAAAGATGCAAGGCCAGTTGTGTCAGGGAAGGTGCCTCCTTTGTGAAAGCCACGGCCTAGCCAGGGTCCGATCGCGAGAGATCAATATCCTTTTCTGATGTGTCAAACGATTCGTGACGAAGTGTAGTAGTTGCTCAGTGGGTGGGGGGGGCAATGCGACGTCAGTCGAAATCAGTGACCCAACTCTTTCGCATGATATACTGTAGGTACCTAAACAGGAAACAAGAACCGCATTTGCCCTGGTCCTCACGCATGCCTTCAAGGTTGATTTACAATTACAACCCAAAATCTATGAAAACGGCAGTGTTGAAGAAACAATGAAACATCCAAAATACGCATAATAATGCAAAGCATTGCGCCTATTGTACATGATCACACACGGAATTTGGGCACGGTGCAAAATTAAACGAATCGTAGGATGCTCTTTTGTCGGTGACAAAACTTGTTGTACCCTAGCGACACAACTGCGCGTGTACAATATGATGGTCATTCATTATAACGTCCGCAACCTTTCATTTATGTCCCAATACGCATGTACATTATAGTCAGAGTTTTATACCGCCAAACACTTGCGCTTGAGCGCTGGTACGCAATGGTCCTCTGAGCGATGCACATACAGTCTACCCTCGTTGTAGTGACACTCCTTATTGTGGAACCCTCTGTATATTGGATATTTTCGAAATTCGAATACCATTTTGGTCATCGATTTGCCATTAACCTCGTAATACTCGGTTGTGAGACATCGTCGCTCTTTGTCACATGGTCGCGTGTTCTATGAATTACAACGTATCCGGCTGTTAGAGAAAGCTGGAAGCTTAAGCCTAGGCCTAAGCCCAATCATAGGTCTAAGCGTAAGCCTTAGCCAAAACCCAAGCTAGTTGAAAATACGCGCGACGATGTCCCCGGACCCAATACCCCTATAGAGTACATAGTGGATGTTCTTTATAGTGACAATCGGCCAGTCCCGATCACGTCACTATAAAGAGTGTCGACTGTATCAACAACAAATAGCATGATGCACATTTCAATAGAATTCAGACAGGTTTGACAGGCATACACCCAGGCCGCGCACCCAATATCGATACCGTATTGGATTTGCTGATTGCCCAAACCCACCCAGAATACTTAATATCATGTCTAATGCCTAGCAACGGGACATCCCAAACAAACCTCCGCGCAGCAATAACAAACGCCAAATTGGAGCATTTTATTTGACATTTGAGTCGCAACCGCAAGCACCACTACAATTTTCACAAAATAAAAAGTCATGCATTTGCGGTGCATTTTGGGCGGTTTCTCTGTTCTGTTCGTCGTCTCCTTGTGCTCGGACGGTAAGAAAGTTAATTGACTTCTCATCCACACAGATGTTGGCCCCGACAATATTGTGGGGTACAGACAAAACACCGGGTATTGACTGGGGTTAGCCTTGGGCTTAGGCTTGCCCTTCCCTCAGCAATTACAACCTATCCTGGGGGGGCTGTTTTTCAAAAAAACGGTTGTTTTGTCACTCGCTGTTCTGTCTGTGACACACAATTACATGTCGTCACCTCAACGGTAATGATTTCCACCAGCGCTTTTGTCAACATATATTTATATACAGCTGACTTTCGCACGGCGTGTCTGGCACCTACAAACGTGGCATTGTACCGCTGCAGCTGTTACATCCTGGACCCGGATAATGTCGTGCACGACAATGCAGCCGCTGAATGCACACATCTGGGCGCGGAGTACCGACCGTCCAATATGGTGGCGGGCAGCTGGCGGTCTACACCGGCACAACTGGACAGTTTGACTTCATTTCAGGCGCTAGGATCACTTGGGTAGGATGATGTTTCAAATGTATATGCACTTGTACATAGTATGTGAGTACACAAGATGAACAGTGCTTGCCTATAATGCGTCGCAATGCAGAATACTGCCTGCGATACTGCCCCGATACTGTGTAGGCAGGCATAGTCTTCTGTCAGGGACTTTTGGAGCTCCATGCATTATCCATACAACTGGTGCTATGAAAATTCTAGCCAGCAACAGATCCTGGGGTTCGACCCCAGTATAACTGGTGTCGCATTGTTCACACTGTATATGTACCTGTTTTCTCAGGGTTTCACCACTCAAAATGTGTGGATATCGGGCAAACGAACGAGTACTCCAATCGCGTACCCGCAAGTCGGCCACGATCAGGACTGGTATTGGTAGTTCGATGGAGCGTTGCACGGACCGATTAGGACTGCAGGTTAGACGGCACCCGGGATCATGTTGGTATTTTTTGTACACACATTGGTGCGTGAGCTTTATGGTGCCCATAGATTTGAAGACCATGGTCGCTCACGATCGTGGCAAGACATGGGCTAATATAGTTTTTGCGACGTGTTTTGCAACGCAGTTGACGCACTACATACTAACTATGTGCAGCAGTTTCGCCCATCTTCAAGATTGCTCATTTGGAGGGGCGAACAATTTTTTACCATGACGCATTTATACAGTAAGTAAGTGCGCCAGCGCAATCACAAAATCATACTATGGGTGATATTTTCGAAACAGTGTAAAGGTCAGTTGGGCGTAAAGGTCGGTGGAAAGGTCGGTCAACAGCTCAGTGTGATAGATCTCGGTGTAAACATGAAACATTCCACTTTAATAACAGGCAATGTTTCACGTTTACACCGAGCCGAGCTACGCCGACCGAGCTTTCGACCGAACTTTACGCCCAACTGACCTTTACATCACCGTTTCGAAAATTCCACCCAATGCGTCACCTAATGCGCCTTCCAATACCATGCCTACGCCTGCCGTACGCATTATGCTTTCAAATTATTTAAAATTCAATATTTAATCTATGCACATATACATATGTACTTAGTTCAAACTCAAACTTCATCCTCGCAGACCACTTCGACTTTTGGCTGCCGTCAGCGCCGTGGACACGTGGTCGGTGCATCCACTTTCATCAGAACCCAAGTCAACCGTGGTATTGGCGTGGCGCATTCGATGCTGGTTGCACCAACGGTGCATATGCGAGTCGAACTCTGTGTGAATACCGTTGAGTCACGGCATTATTAGTCCTTCATTTTTTTCTCGGTCCAAACAAAGTAACAGCAAATGTTTCATCGCAACATTGGTTATCATCGACGACGATGTGTTTTCAAGGCGTGCAAACATTTTCTGTACACCGCCTCTGGACTGTTGTAGTCAATTTCCAAATTCGCTGCGGGCGCCCACACGGGCGCAGACAGCGCGCAACGGACGAGGGAGAGGAAGAGGAAAAAAAAAGAGAAGAAAAAAAGAGGAAAAAACTGAAAACCATCCGAAAATATCCTTCGGCCTCTGCCCCCACTGGGAACTTATTCGGGAATGAGGGGGGCCCATTTGTCATAGTGCTCTGTTGCGCGACGGTTCAGTCCCGGGGCACAGGTGCAGGCCCGGCCATTCAGGCCCGGTTGCAGCCTAAGCCTAAGCCTACAAATCCGTCAAATATGCGGGGCCTGAATCGGCCGGGCCTGAAGAACTGCGGGCCTGAATCGGCCGGGCCTGAACTTCCGGGACTAAACAGTGGCGGGGAATAATAGTGCAGACGTTGAGCATACGCTGTATCAATACGTGCAACTCACGCAAGGCTGGCGCACACCCAATTGTCCCTGCACGCCTTGATGCAGTCAATCACGTTCGTGTGCATCGCGTTCGACAGAGTCAGCACGTTGATAGCTCGTTGGTTGGTTTTCACAATCCGATAGTTGCGTCGGGGGGAACCTAGTACCGTGAATCATAAATATTATAAATAAGTAAATAAATAAATACCCTGCGGGGCTGCTCGAATATCCAGCTTTTCAGTTTTTGTTTTCTTTAAATCTTATTATGTGTTGCGTTTTTTTAATTTAAAAGCAAAAAATGAGGTAAAGGCAAACTATACGCCAAGACGAGCCCGATTTCGGACGTGGTGTACTTGCAAAATGCAAAGAAAGAGAAAATTCTCATCCACCACGTTGTTGTATTCTACAACGTGCAACGTTTCCCAAACCTGTTTCACCAATCTGCCACCTCCAAAATCGGGCTCGTGTTGGCCTATACTGTTACTATAGTCTTTCCGTTTTATATAGTAAATTTCAAAATTCGCTGCCGTACAGTAAAATACGCCCCATCGTTAATGTCAAGTTATAAACTCGAGCGCTAACCATGCGCGGTTCTGAAACATTGCGCGCAGCTGCCTGGCTGGCTGGCAAGCTGCGTGTGTGTTGGCTGTCCGAATAATGTTTCACAAGTTGATTTTCGGGTTTAGAACCTGACATTAACTATGGGGCGTACTTTACTGTGCGGCAGCGAATTTGGAAATTGACTACAACAGTCCAGAGGCGGTGTACAGAAAATGTTTGCACGCCTTGAAAACACATCGTCGTCGATGATAACCAATGTTGCGATGAAACATTTGCTGTTACTTTGTTTGGACCGAGAATAAAATGAAGGACTAATAATGCCGTGACTCAACGGTATTCACACAGAGTTCGACTCGCATATGCACCGTTGGTGCAACCAGCATCGAATGCGCCACGCCAATACCACGGTTGACTTGGGTTCTGATGAAAGTGGATGCACCGACCACGTGTCCACGGCGCTGACGGCAGCCAAAAGTCGAAGTGGTCTGCGGGGATGAAGTTTGAGTTTGAACTAAGTACATATGTATATGTGCATAGATTAAATATTGAATTTTAAATAATTTGAAAGCATAATGCGTGGTGCGGCTACGGCAGGCGTAGGCACGGTATTGGAAGGCGCATTAGGTGACGCATTGGGTGGAATTTTCGAAACGGGGTAAAGGTCAGTTGGGCGTAAAGTTCGGTCGAAAGCTCGGTCGGCGTAGCTCGGCTCGGTGTAAACGTGAAACATTGCCTGTTATTAAAGTGGAATGTTTCATGTTTACACCGAGATCTATCACACTGAGCTGTTGACCGACCTTTCCACCGACCTTTACACCCAACTGACCTTTACACTGTTTCGAAAATATCACCCATAGCATGATTTTGTGATTGCGCTGGCGCACTTACTTACTGTATAAATGCGTCAGGGTAAAAAATTGTTCGCCCCTCCAAAATGAGCAATCTTGAAGATGGGCGAAACTGCTGTACATAGTTAGTATGTAGTGCGTTAACTGCGTTGCAAAACACGTCGCAAAAACTATATTAGCCCATGTCTTGCCACGATCGTGAGCGACCATGGTCTTCAAATCTATGGGCACCATAAAGCTCACGCACCAATGTGTGGACAAAAAATACCAACATGATCCCGTGTGCCGTCTAACCTGCAGTCCTAATCGGTCCGTGCAACGCTCCATCGAACTCCCAATACCAGTCCTGATCGTGGCCGACTTGCGGGTACGCGATTGGAGTACTCGTTCGTTTGCCCGATATCCACACATTTTGAGTGGTGAAACCCTGAGAAAACAGGTACATATACAGTGTGAACAATGCGACTGGGCTCGAACCCCGGGATCTGTTGCTGACTAGAATTTTCATAGCACCATGCGCGGTTCTGAAACATTGCGCGCAGCTGCCTGGCTGGCTGGCAAGCTGCGTGTGTGTCAGCTGTCTGAATGTTTCACAAGTCCATTTTCGGGTTTAGAACCTGACATTAACTATGGGGCGTATTTTGACTGTGCGGCAGCGAATTTGGAAATCTACTATACTCTATAGGGGTATTACGAGGTTAATGACAAATCGATGACCAAAGTGGTATTCGAAAATATCCAATATACAGTGGGTTCCACAATAAGGAGTGTCACTGCAACGAGGGTAGACTGTATGTGCATCGCTCAGAGGACCATTGCGTATCAGCGCTCAAGCGCAAGTATTTGGCGGTATAAAGCTCTGACCATACTGTATGTACACGCGTTTCGGGACACAAATTAAAGGTTGTGGACGTATAATGAATGACCATCATATTGTCCATGCGCAGTTGTGCTGCTAGGGTACAACAAGTTTTGTCACCGCCAAACGAGCATTATACGATTCGTTCTATTTTGCACCGTGCCCAAATTCCGTGTGATCATGTACCAGGCGCAATGCTTTTCATATTATGCGCTATGCATTATGGATGTTCGCTTCATTGTTTCTCAGTCTGTCGTTCTCACAGTTGTTGGGTTGTAAATCAACCTTGAAGGCATGCGCGAGGACTAATGGGCAAATGCGATTCTTGTTTCCTGTTCAGGTACCTATCATGCGAAAGAGTTGGGTCACTGATTTCGACTGACGTCGCATTGCCCCCCCCCCCCTACCCACTGAGCAACTACTACATACACTTCGTCACGAATCGTTGACGGATCAAAAAAGGGATATTGATCTCTCGCGATCGGACCGTGGCTAGTCCTCCAACCGTGGCTTTCGCAAAGAAGGCACCTGCACCTATACAACTGACCTTGCATCTTTTGCGTGCAGCCAGCGCAGGCTCATGAGCCTGAAGGCGCGAAAATGTCTGTCACATAGTGACGTGCCCAGCAGGGGTTTGTGTGCTTAATCAATGATATTGGTCGCACAATGACCATATAAGAATTCATCAAAATCAATCCTGATTTTCACGTTCAGTCACTCTTAACTACTGTGATATTTGTGATTCTCACAAAAAAATTTTCAGCTGAAAATAATCTGGCAGATCAACCACGTTGCCGCAGGTCTGAAACATTCTCTTTACTACGTGTTTTGTGTGTGATCGCGCAACGCAACGTCATTGCCCCGTCACTAGCCTGCTTTGCGAGTCAGGAAAAAAATTTGACCAATTCTTATAAAGTCATTGTGCGACCAATATCAGTGGTGTCGTTAGGGGGGGTTGGGGGGGGGGGGTTACCCCATGGTATGGGGTATGGGAAATCGGCCGGGGGTATGGGGTATGGGAAATTCTTCACTTTTGGAACAAGCACCCCTAAGAAATGACTTTTTGACCCCGAGAAGTACCAAAATTGACCATTTTTTCGCCAAAAAATGTCAAAAATCGCTTGCTGCCGCAAGAAAACTTTGTTTTAAGCACTTTTAGACCACTTTTTGGTACTTTTTGAAGATTTTTGGGGCCATTTTTTCAGAAAACCCCCACCTCGCGTATGGGAAATTCTTGATTTTTTGGAGAAACTGGTATGGGAAATTTTTTTCCCTGGTATGGGAAATTTTTGACTTTTAGGGGCATGTATGGGAAATTTCCCAAAAATTGGACTGGGTGGGAAAATTTCGATTTCTCAACGACACCACTGAATGATATCTATACAAGACAATGATGCTACATACACACTCCAGAATTTAAAACTTTATTCGATAACATTGAGACGTTTAAACTTTTTAAAGTTCGTGAATGTGTTTGCAAATTGAAAGATGAAAGTCAAAATCAGCAAAACTGATCGCAAGTTTATTGAAAACAATGAAAAGCGTCCGTTTCCTATGAATTACACGAAAACGTTAACTTTTAAAAACACCGCGTAGGTTAGGAAAACCTGGCTTATGTCGTCAAAACAAACGCTAGCATTTTTATTTCTGAGTATAAGAACTACAAAACTCGAACCCGCATTCAAAAACTTTTCTAGAAAAAAACCAGTGAATTTATATACACCGTGAAATTAGAAATAATGTGAATAGGCATAAATGTATGTATTTTATGTACATATGTTTGTAGTGTCAATTTTCATGCGCCTAAAATTAAACAATGGTGGAATTTTCGAAACGGTGTAAAGGTCAGTTGGGCGTAAAGGTCGGCGTAAAGTTCGGTCGAAAGCTCGGTCGGCGGAGCTCGGTGTAAACGTGAAACATTGCCTGTTATTAACGTGGAATGTTTCAAGTTTACACCGAGGTCTGTCACACTGAGCTGTCGACCGAGCTTTCCACCGACCTTTTCACCCAACTGACCTTTACACCGTTTCGAAAATATCACCCAATAAAAACTCTATGCTACGAACATCAGTGTCTACACCTGGGTTATGGGACATAATACAGTTGTGCATGTCATACAGTACAAAATAAAGTCAATTGCTCTTAAAATGGGTGGCCAACAGAAAAATACAAATTTCTTCAAATAAATGACAATAACAAAACCAAGAAACGGTAGCGCTAAAAACTGCTAAAATCTAATGTAAAAATTCACTTTGCTCAAAGCAACAACCTATGGTGCTTGCCCATGTAATGGGCTTCACAGAACCCCAAACACGATGACCAAAAATTCTTGAGCAAAAACTGTAAACACCGTTTTTACGTGCACTTGGGTTGCAACCGGGTAAAAACTTTCATCCGCACTTTCAATGCCTATACACAACATACTAAAAAACTTGAAACAATATGTCTCTTCACATTTGTAAACGGGACAACAAAACACACAGAAACCCGACATGTAAAAGAATGCAAAAAAGTTAAACACATTTTTGCGTGATAAGACGAGGCGAAATTTACGATAAAGTGGCAAAAACTCGCGAGTGTATGAAATGTCCATCAACCCTTAATTGAACGTATTAATAAAAATAAATCCAGTGTGTATTTTCGAAAACAAATATTTCAAAACCTTTTTTGCTCAACACGGCTGCAACAGCAACTTATTCTGCAGGTCATTACTGAGACAGTTCAGCAGGCCGCGTCCGATCGACGACTCAACGTGGTGGTCTTGCTGCGACGATAGGCCAGCCCCGAACGGCGCGGAATTGGCGGCGGCGAAATTCGGCATCCGTCGGATGTCGGCTGGCACGGTGACCACCGGTGCTGGCGGCATTGGCGCGGCACAAGCAGTCGGCGATGCGCTTGGGAACGGCAGAAAGCGAACCGAATTCACGTTCAGTTGACGAACGTGATGTCGGTCGGTGAGGCCGCAACGTGCGCACTGACTGCACTCGGAGAACGTGGAGTAGTAGGCCGGCTGGAAAGATTGGATTATTGGGCGTAAAGTGAGATAAAAGCACTATCCACATGCAGAAATATGTGATTGCCGGCATTGTACGCAAAATAAGGAACTTTAAGGATTCCGGTGGGTTTATCCATGTGTTAAATGCCCGTTGGTAACAACCTACAAAGCAGGCTAGCACCAAATCACTAAGTGTCCTGCAAACTGCAAGAGGCGACTAGATTACGGGGTAGCGTTCGTTTTTGTTATCATGCCCATACCAGGATCAGATTCGACGCAAAGTAATTTCGAACCCAAAAAAATCATGAACTTAGAAATATTAATTTCAAAAACTTTCTAGGTTCAAATTCGAAAACTTTTTTGTGTCTAACCGTCGCATTTGGTAACGGCTGTAGCTGGCCACAGTTCCTGCACGGCGGTGGACAACATTGTACGCTCGCCAAGAGGTCGTAGGAATAGACGCCACCCATCACATAGGTGCCACGTGGCAGCCAGGCTGTACGCGCACAACGCACACATTGCAGACATGGGCTGGCCAGCTCGCAACATTGCATGCACCTGCGTATGAAGAGGCAGCACTGTAGGTTTGGCGTGAAGACCATCCATGGTGTCATGGTACTCCGCAAAACACGTTATGCGGGTGCTTGTTGTCTGTGTGCAGAAGAAGTGTCATGATGACATAGATGGCCTGTATGAACTGGTTCGTTTCTTTGACGAAAGAAACACGAATGCTGATTCGTTTCCGGAATCGTTACACTTTTACCTGGTCCTAAATTAAAGAAACCTCAGAAGCGCACACCGTGATGAAACATCACTCAATCGGCCAAATGAGCTTTGTGTTTTATTATTATTGTTTTGTTATCGGTTTTCATGCTATCAAACCCTTTCTGCGAAAAATAATGTTATTGAAGGCTTGCACCTAGTCATTCTCGTGTGAAACATCAAGCTTGACGCGGGAAGGTGTGGCATACAGACTGTGCCGAAAATAAAACCGGGTGCGTGCATGGTTTGTGCGTTCTTGCTGTGGTTTTTACGTCCTGCTCTCCCTTACATGATCCGGAATCGACCACATTTTAGTCATCAATAAACATTCACTCTATTATAGAGGATCACGCTGGACAATGGGCCACTGCAAAGCACGAAGACCATAAAAGGGTGTGCAAAAATCCAAAAAAGACAAAAATCAACCAAAACTCACAACGCATTCAAATACGCTGGTCTCCCATCGAATTTGACGGGAGTGGCGAAATTGCGATGATTGACATGCGACACAAAGAACGTACCGTCAACGAGCGGGTAGCTGCTGTAGACGGGCATCGAACGGGAACACAGTACGCACGGCACCTGTGTGAACAGTGGATTATACAGTCTGTGCTTTTATGGTGGACCTGTTCAATGTCAGACACGATGATCGGATCGAATATATCGAATCGCTCCAAGGTGGATCCGATCCATCCGATCATCAAGATATGGCATCAGCACTGATTTCATAAACAGCTTTATGAGGAATGCGGCTCTCTGTCGCTTGTTTGTCCAGCAGTGCACGCGGTACAAGGCTGGCTGATGTTTCACATCCCACAACCAACCTGGCGTCTGTTGTGTTTGCCCAAATTGCTGAGCACAAAAATTCTCGTATCATCATTGCCTTGCGGGCAGTCGTCTTCCATCTGGAAATAAATTTGATTTTTACTAGTTTTGTGTGCTTTTCTACAAAAAAATATCAATATTTTTTTGAGAAAATAACAGCAACAAACTTTGATGTAGAACCCATTGACCTTCCACGGGGGCAGCACGGCGTAGAAGGCGCTCATGTCCTTTCGGTCGACGAAAATCGACCCGTGCTCTTTCACCTGAATATATTTTTGCAATAATAATCGTTTTTTTTTTCGCGCGAACACCCCAAAAATGTCAAAACGTCAAACCCGAACAACCTGCGGATCATCGAAAAATCCTCCACTGGTTTGTTGCTGTAGTGGTTTGTTCGTCTGTTGTGTCGCGCGGTCAAACGCGAGCGGATCCGATGTCTTCCTGGCTGGAGCTGATAGTGGACCGCTATTGGCGGACGCTGGTTTGTACGGACGCATCGTGCTCGTGCTCAGTGTTCTGCAATTTTACATGTTCGATAATTTTTGTTGTTGTCGAGTTTTTGACTCTTTAGTAATTTTTCTTGTTGTCAAGTTTTTGACTCTTGAACAGCACTGGTTTGGTGCAGTTATGCACTTGACGATGATTTTGTGCCGCACTAATCTGTGAGTGCGGCCAACGAAAGCAACAACAGGCGAGCAGTTTAAAAAAACAATTTCCCTTGCCATATGTTAAAATTGTAAAGACCATCATATAACGGTGCGTATTTGAACAAGGTGATCCGATGTGACTCAAAAATTACACACCATTGTTTGTCAGAGACAAATGCATGCATACGAGCACTGATGATGACCTGGCGCACCGCGACACAATACTTGAAAGAAATAAGGACACAATTTGCAATGAATCAAAAGAGATACCAACCTTGCCCTTGGTCGTCCCGGCAGCACAACACTGATGTTGTCCAACAGTGAGTACGATGTTTGAGACCCCCCATTGGTCGAACCCTGCATCCGTGAGCCCGTGTTCCTGCGTCGCTGACGTTTGTTGCCGCGTTGCGTCGGGGACAGGGGTTCCTCTTCGAAACTGTCTTGCTGGAATTATAAGACAACATCAGTCCCAATGACACTGCTGTTGTAATGATGTGCAAATCTTGCTGATGTTTCACAAACAGAGAAGAACTGAGAGTGTTACCGGCCAGAAGACATACGAACAAACACCATATCTGTCAAAACATCACCCCCTGAACGAACAAGAGAGAATGATGAGCCTTCAAACCTGTTGCGGTGCCAAACAGTGTGGTGTCCCATTCCCATCATTCGAGCCCTGTCTGGTCAGCGATCCCTGTTTGCAGGCACACATGAGTTGCATCGAGTCTCTCAGCAGATTCAGTGCCCCCTCATCTTCCCACAGATATCGTTTTGTACCATCGGCATGTTGATCATAGTATTGCCATTTGGACTGCAATTGATCCGTCAGTTGCTGCTCCCAACGCTGACAGCAGGACTGGAAAGGAATATGAATTAGAAGATAATATTCTTTTTTGTCGATTCTGAAAATTAAGCTATATCCTCATGAATACACATTGAACTTGAACTGAAAGTGTGTGTTTTTGCTTGGTACGGTAGCTTGGAGAATATACCCATTGTAGCTATTGATACTGACGGAAGTTAATGTTAATCAAAACGCGCTTTTTTAATTTCGTTTTGATGTCTGAGGGAAGCAACACTCAGCCGTAAGCTGCTGTTGTTATACTGGAGAGAATCAGCTTCAAATGCAGCTATCAGGTTGACAGATATCAAACTTGCGTGTAGCTGCTTGTTCAGAAGTTTCCTTGCAAAATATGTCAAAGATTATGAGCCAGATAAACTATAATAAGCAATGCGGTTGAATCTCCCTCACACGGTCTTATGCTGTCTGATTGACATCACACGCCGCCAGTAAACAAGAGGCGAGACACCAGACACCTTCAGCTGATTAGCCGCAATTTGGTTGATCTCCTGTGTTTGCATGTTTATGCGCTTGTTTGATCAGGCAACTTACATATTTAGCAGATGGCCTTTGACGCTTGCTCTCACGCAACACCGCCGCAAAAGAAAAACATCAAGGACAAAAAACATGATTATGTCCTCATGGACTATTCGTTTGGGTGAAAGATTTGTTCAGTAATAATTACTGTGAAACATCACCCAAGCACAGGTACACGCACACAAACTGAATGGCTGATGTTTCACAAAAACACCATACTGTAATTGACGAAAAAGACTCACCATGTGCATGTAACTCGATATTGAGCATGTCAGGTTAGAGCAGTGCACGCGAGCCGCATCTATCGGGTTGAGCTTGTCTGAAATACATTAACTTGAGCTATTTTTTTGCAATTTTATCGAAAATCATGCGAATCATGTACTATAAATAAGTTTGATCAAAATTAGAACTCTGTGATAAAAAGTTGATGATGTAAGCTTTTTATGAACTGCTATTTCAAGGTTTCCTTTATGAATCAGAGTAAAATAAGCCCGAACCTGTTTCGGCGCACCCAACAGGACAGCCGCATTTGATTTCGAATAAATCGTCCATTCGAGCTGATATTTTGTTTTCAGGCCATTTATGATTTTTGCGAGGCTTCAGAAAAAGGTTCACATCAATACGGTATGAGGATTTATTCCTTGTGGCTTGTCACTTCCGTGTTCAGAGTGCAAAATTAGACGAATGAATGAATAATCTGATTTACGCGATGCAATAAAGGAGGAAATCTCAATGCGTGGGATGAACTGAGTGCACATTTTCGTTCCTCCACAAACGTTACACACAAGACACAACAGCACAATACACATACATACTGTACATCAACAAAAAAGTTTCCACCTGCCCTGTGGCTATCAATACTAGAGACTTGGTAAAAACAGTGAACCGCGAAAACAATGTTTATGGCTCACTGCTCTTCGCATAACACACACGTGACAAAGCTGAAAAACAACGGAAGAACGAAAGGAAAGGCGCTTTGCACCTGAAAGTGATGTCAACTCTCGTGTGAGGATGTTTTTGTCTTCGAGTGTTGTTGCATTAGACCGGTGATACCGGAGTTTTCCAAATGAAGCCCGAGAGAGCTCCAAGTGGAAATTGGTGGAAAATGGGCCCTTCGACAAAAATCAAACAATTCAATCAGACACCCGCTGGCAAAATTGGTTGTTTTCAACAGTGAGATCATTTTAGAACGACAGTATTTTGACATTCTGCGACCATGTTTGAACTGTTTACAACGATGTTCATCTATGAGCACAAAAGACATGGGAAAAGTCGATATTTTTTGTGGTACTGATGTGAACTATGCACTTTGGGTTAAAAGTTTATGTTTTTGACTCGTCTAGAAGAAGTACAAATCAGATGTGAGCCCTTCGGGTGCTTCAAATGGACAATTTTCTCTAGGCTCTAGTATGCAATTTTCTTAATATTATGGAATTCTCAATTTTCTCTGCGTTTCGAGGAGGGCTTTGTATGGAAAACTCCTCGCGCACTTGCTGTGGCTGATGCTGACACTGCTGCATGTCTGTTTGTCAAAAAAGTTGGCTGCTCTAGCATTTCTAATTAATGAGATGCTGGTTTTGAAAATAATAGGCTTAACGAATCTTTCCGGGGGCCCAATGTTTCCAGCCAACCGAGTAACGACAGATTTGGTTTGCACGTACGAATTTACGAAACACTGAAAACATTCCCCGTTCTGGTTTCAGCAACGAACAAAATCTCACATTAAGATTATCAACTACAAAGATACGCATTGACGGAAACAAGCCAGCTAATATGAATGCACGTTTGTGCATAAACTGGAGCAAACGAAAAAATGTAGATTGAGATTAAAATATCCCAACAACAGAGCTCATTACCCAAATTCCCAGAGCTGGAATATCTTTCAGAATTTCGCAACAGCAACCGGCGCCAAATCCAGATTAAAAAGTACAATCAAACTGCAACATGTAGGAGATGCGAGCCAAGAATAATTCCCGGCCAAAAAATAACAACCAAGCAGCTGAGCTGTTTCGAGAACAGATGGAACAAACGCCCGAACGCAGCGAAATCAGTGCCCGCGCGCGCAAAAATGACTGAACCAGCAAACCAGAGCCAAAAGGTACAGCACACAGACACACATGCAAGCACGTACACATACTGTATAGTGGACTGCACAGCTGGTAGGCTGCCTGCTGCCACCTAACCATCCAATACAGCTGTACATGTACATAGGTACATGACGCGGCATCACGCGCTCAAGTGTCTGGCTCGGCGCCAAGTAAACAACCCTGCGCTGGCGCTGTGCAGCTGTTTTTGATGGTTGGGTACCGTTTGAAAATTGGGTGTGAAGGTTGTTCAATGCTTTAAATCTTGAAAGGGAACTCCCTTGAAACATCAACATGCTAGTTTTACCATGGCTGTGCACCTTTTGATATTTGTGTCGTTGCTGTTTGCGAGAGTTGCTACGTCCTATGCGTTTGGCACCCAAAAATTCACGTTCATCAAACCATACTGAGCCTTTTTTCACCGTGAACGCAGCATGTTGGCAAAAAACCGGGTTTCTGGCATGTTCTATGATGTTGTTTTTGCGGGTTTGTCTGCAGAACAGCTTGCTTGTGTGTGACAGAAATTCAACGTACAGTACAATTTGTCCCAACTAAAGCAGCGAAATAAACTCGGCGCGCACTGGTTTTTTTGTCTCATGTTCCTGTTTCTGGTGTGGTAAACTCATTTGTGCGTGACAACATAGAGAGAGACCGTCCGATGACCAAAAATAGATCAGCCGAAATAACTGTTCCAGACCACGAGTCACGCTCCTGACCGAAATAATAAAACCTGATCGATTTTTTTCGTTAAAATTTCTAAAAATACACCCACAAGATATAATGAGGCACACACATACAACATGTTTACTAAATCATTAGACACATCACTTATTGCAAAACACAAGAGTGACATCTGATTGGAGACATTAGTGTGTATTCTGGCAAGTATTGTGGTACGATTGCAGAACAAACACCGAATGGGCAAATACCTATCGATCCATAAGGCCCACGATCGTGGGCACGGGTATTAACATTTCATGTTTCAGGTTGCTGTGTGAACATGCAATCTCCAAACAATAGACATTAGCATTGACAACGCGTACCTGAACGGAGAATACGACCTACAGTCATCATTCGTTGTGAGCATATCAATGGAACCACTCAAAAATGGCGGTGAGTATATGTGCTAATGGCGAATATAGTATCGTCAAGCATGAACACGGTGATAAGGTGATCTTTGGGGCATTAGTCGTATCATAAATCCATACTTTGATGGGTAACGCGCATGTTTTGTTATCACTAAAAATAACTGAAGATGCGCACCCTTCTTTGGATATTCTCTGAACACGTGTGCTAATAACGAATAAGGAAAGCACGCATTTTGGACCTAAAAATCGTCATGCATATGCGAATATGCTTATAACGAATAGCCGAACGTGTGGCGAATTTCCGGGATGACACCGAATTTATGCAGTGTGTTGTCTTATTACAAACATGCGTATAACGAACGATGACTGTAGCTTGTTTACAAACAGCCGATTATTTTTTTCTAAAATTGAGCGGGAAACAAAGAGCCGCATTGCGCAGTGGGTGGTGGTGGGTTAATGGGTACATCAAACGTCACTTGTGCAGATGCATACTCAATAAAATTTTTGAGAAAATTTCCACATAAAGAAGACTACACATGTTTGAGCGTTCCCCAGCTGACTGAGGCTGGTTTCACAATAAATCCGGTTTGCGGTTTGCGATTGTAAATGAGAATTATTGTGAAACACACGTTCACAATGGTGCGGTTTGCGGCAGAAAGAAACCGCAAACCGGATTTATTGTGAAACCAGCCTGACCAGAGACGCTGTGTCATCAAATTGGGCTGGCTGGCTGTTGGTCCATTTTCTTGGCTTCAGTGCAAAACCATGAATACAAACACAACGAAATGAGAAAATTTATACATTTATTCGAACAGGCCGATAAATATGAATAATGTTGCTTGCTTTACAAAAATGTAACTTACAGATGTTAGATAGGAATGACTCACATTGTGTAGTGGTGCGACTTGACTGGGCACTGGTGCGTTTCGTTACCCAACAGGGCGAGGTAATAAAAGTCTACCCAATGCCCCACAAGTTTGTTTTGCTGGGCTCACTTACAAGCCTTTGGTAACTTACAAACGCACCAATGCCCTACACCAGCACAGCAGCAACGGTGTTGGTTAGTAATCACAGATGTAAAAACTAGAATAGATTTTTTAATAAAATTGAAACCAAATGGGGACAATTGTGGAATTGCAATAAGTTAGCATAACTAATTCCATGCATTAACTTGGCGGCGTATTGAATGCCACAAGAATGCAGTATTACATGTTATGAAAAGCATGACCTTGAGCGATAGAAGTTACAGCACAATTACACAAAACTTCTGGTGAAATAAAAACAAGGCACACACTAATTTGCTGAAACATAATAAGAAGCAACCCCCAGATGGGTTTAGTTCCCACAATACACAATCCCAGCGTTACGATAACCGCGATATAAATTGGAATTACATTTTCGGAGAGTGAATATGTACACAAAGAAATCTGTACACGAATATAACTTTTCATAATCCACACGAATAATTTTCTCTTAATTTTTCTCTTCCTTCTTTTCTCCTCCGTCCGGTTCCTCCGATTCGAGCAGGTCGCTGATCTCCTGCTCCCATTCCTTCTCCGTTTTGTTCGTTTGTTCGCTCACCTAAGAAAATGTGCGTGAGAAATTCGATTTTTCCTCAAAATTTGAAAAGGTGAAACCTTTTTGTGAAAACCTTCATGGACTGAACTCTCGGTTCGAGCTTGCCTTTCCTTGGTCGTTTGTCATTTTGCATCAAGGATGTTTCTAAATTCACCAGTGCCACTAATTTCGACTAGCGTAAAGGGACTTTGCCAGCGTCTGGGAAACGCTTCGAAAACATGCACATGTTTATGACTTTTCCTGCATTAGTGACATAAATTACTCCCGAAATATTCTCAACGCAAAAAGTCACGTGATAATGATAACACAGAGACCTGACCGGTCCGATCACCAAGTTTGAATGCGCCGAACGTAAAATCTTCAAAAAAACACTGACCAATTCATAATCATTCAAATCCGCCAGTATCTCATTCTCCCAATCCTCCGCCTCTCCGTCTTGTCCCGTACCGCCGGTCGCTCCTCCGCCTTGTGGTTGATCAGTGACCACGTCCGATTTGTCCTTTGACGATCGACGACCTTACAAACGGACACTGACTTATGCAGCTTCATTCTTATCGCCACAAGCATCTGCGAGTCTCACCTTTGACTGTTGCCATGCCCAGCTGCTCTCGGACCTGATTCAGTTCCGCTTCGGACACTTGCGGCGGATCGGCCGTCTCTTCACTCGCGAGAAACTCTTCGTTGCTCAGACCGGGCGATAACTGTGCCTGAATTCACAAGGCACAATATGCATGGGCCGGGGTACGGTATCATCAACATGAGACTGCTTTCGTTTCTTTAGTTTTTGTTGTTTTATAATGAGTGATCCATAAAAAGTTTCTTCAGCAAGGAGGGCAGCACTAAGCATTTACCCCTTTACGATAACAACAAGTCATTATAACATGAAACATAAGCCACCAGATCGAGAAATCAGCAGCATCGCGTTATTGACAGGGTCATGCCACATGAGATGCGCAAAGTAAACGCAAACTACACCAACATGAGCCCGATTTCGAAGGTGGTGTGTATTCAGAACGAATCGAAAGAGAAAACCATCACGCTCCACTTTCTATTCTTCAACTTGTAACATTTCCCAAATCAGCAGCCACGTATGAATGTTTCACTATTCTGCCAGCTGCGAAATCTGGCTCGTGTTGGCGTTGTTCGTGTTTGGTATTAAAAAGTAGCTTAATCACACAGAGCGAAAAGCAAACGTTGCACTCGGCAACAATACAGTTGCTTTCGTTTTACATAAAGAAATCACGTGCGGCACGTTTAGGATTCGATCCGGGTCCAACCGTGGTCAGACCAACGGTTTACATATGTGTATACTGGCGGACGAAAAAAACCGCATTTTAATGGTCAACAGGAGACGAATTTTTTTCATACGCGTTCTTCATCGGTCTTTTATCTTCATTTTCCCAAAAAAATATCGATGCGCAACCAATGAGCTTTTCGTTTCCGGTCAATCTTGGGTTCGATCTTCGGATAGAAACTGTTGGTGCACTGATGTGCATGTATTTTGTACCTAAAGTACCTTATTTTTTTGACAGGACTACCTCAAGTACTGGAAAAGTATTTGAAGAAACAATTTTTTTCAACGAAAAGTTGAAAAAATGTTAGTTTATGCCAGTATTCTTTCATGTGCCCAAACTCACAGACCAAACCGACCTCAACTTTCTGTTCCGGGTTGCTACCGGAAGCACTGGATCCGGATCGAGGCAAACTGCCCGCTCCTCCGCTCGTTGTCGCGGCGAGGGTTGAGAGTTGCGCCGACTGTTTGATCAGCGACACACGGTAGAAGTAGTTGCGCCAGAAACGCTCCTCCGTCAATCTGCAATGGTGTTTTACATTTTTTTAAAAATTCTTCCGTACACAACAAAAATCTTTTGTCATACTCTCGCATTCTTATATTGATGTTTGGCCAATTGGGCTTGGTTGGGTGGGGTACAGCGAGCTCACCACAACTGCTGTGAAGTGCTGCACCATCCGCCGATGACAAAAGTTATTGATTTTTTGATCAGTTTATTGTCGTAAAATATGCTCGCAAACAACAGCTCGGTAACAGTCAACGGTTACACGCTGGGCGTATTTTGATGACCCACCTGGATAAATCAGTGGAAAATCGGTGAAACTTTATTCATATACAGTACCTGCATATACCTAGATGCACAACAATCACACCTGTTCAAAAATAGTCACCATCAAGAGATGGTTCGCCCATGAAAGAGAAGGTACGCTGTACACATCTACATTAATTACGCAAGCAAGCCAACAACTAAACCCCCTCCCCCAAAAAAACCAACTGTTTTGGCACAAGTTGAAATCGCATTTTGCGCAGATTCGGATCCTCTTGCAGCGTGGCCACAGCTATCGGGTACATTCCGGACATCTCAAACGCGAACTCGGTGCCGGCTGGCGGGTCGCGGAGGAAGTTTCGGGAATCCTGGAATCGAAATATGGATTGATTCAATGAATTTAGGGGGCTTCAATTTCGGGTGTTTCGATCATGATTGTAAAGTCGTGAACAATTTTCGGAGAAAAGTGGTCGCCGGGTCATTCAGAGCTGAAACATCCCGATCTCACCAGGCTTTGAAAAGCAGAATAAAATCAAAAAGGTCACGTATTTTTTGATGAAGTTTTCGTGGTAAATTTTCAGCGCAAATGGTGCAATTCTTCTACTGGGGTAAACAACAACTAGTTAACTGGCACATCGCGCATCTATACTGCTAAAACAGGAAGACGTATGTATGTGGGTATCTGTGTTTATGGCCCCCTCCCTCGGAGGTGCGGACGGGTCAATTTTCACGGGTAGCTTTCGGTATGCTAACGGGTCGTCGGGAGGGGGGTAGCACGGCACGGACGCGGCGGGCGGCGCTGTAGCCGGGCCGTAGGCACGGGTCCCGTCTAGTCAGCAGCAAAAGCAACAACGAAAATTTTAACCCCTCTCTCTGTTCCAGCCATTGTGGGCTAATTGTGGACAAAATAAACCCTGATCAAGGCCACCGCGAAGAATATTCTGAATTAGGAGGCGTTTCACATCACAGGTACGTTTTCACCTCGTTGGCAAAAAATGAGGGACAATAATTTCTCAGAGGAAATGACGACGGGTGATTCACGGCTGAAACATCCTCCAGATTTCTCTCATGTCGAAACTATATAGCAAGTTTCTAATTTGTTGCCTCATGCATTTTTACAGGCACGGGGAAACTCCCGTTCGAAGTCGAGGCAGGCAACAAGCTCAACGCACAGTCAACAAGCCGCGCAGCTGACACACACACACAGCTTGTGCGATTGAAACATTTGAAAGCGCACACGAGCTAGCTGCGTGGCTTGTTGACTGTGCGTTGAGCTTGTTGCCTGCCTCGACTTCGAACGGGAGTTTCCCCGTGCCCGTAAAAACGCATGAGGCAACGAAATTAGAAATATACCATACCAACAAGAAGCATGGTTAACGAGAACAAATACAGTCCAGGTCGGAAGCGGTCCAAACGGCCAGGTATCAGAATAAACAGGTTCCACTTGAAACATCAGCCAGCCAGCCCGCCACTCACCAGTGACAAGGACAATATCTGTTTCTTCATCAGCGTCTCCTCATTGTATCCCACCCAGGGCGCCACAGCTGCATACGCGGTGCGATCCTTGCTTTTCGTTTCGTCGATGAATTTCTTTTGCTCCTCATCAAATTCCGCCAGCATGGTCTGCAAGATCATACACAGCACTATAATTTTTACGGCAAATACCAATGAACTAACTATAACAAATAATTTTCCGGTTTCTCACATCTAAATCAAAGAAACCAACGTCTTTGGTCAACGACGATGTTGTCTCTTCGATCGTCTTTGTTGCGCCCGAAAAATACGAATAGAGACTGGCTGAAACGTAGGTGAAATACTAAACAACAATATAATTAATTGCTTTTTTCTACCAATTAACATGGTGTTACATTTTTTCGTTCAGCAACAAGGACATTACGTTCTTGGAATGAAACAGACCGCTATATCTGCGACTCGCAGATATGGCCGTCAGTACTACGACTATGGAAACATTGAAACAACGGTGACTTCATCACGGTTTTGTATTCATAAATTTATCATTCGTTTTTTTATTTTAGATTAATGCTGCGTAGTGGAGTGGAGGAAGTGGAGCACTCCAGAAAAACCGGCACACTATTTACGACTTCAGAAACATTTCCACACCCAGCCTGCAAGCAGGCGGGTTGTTAACACGAACCTCCCAAATGTTTGGCTTGCTCCGTTGCCTGTTGCGTCACTTCGCTGGCCCTGCGCTGCATGTGTACCATCGGCGGACTGCCTTCACCGGAGGCAGGGGCATCAGGCTTGGGTTCAGCGTCCTCCGGAGGGATCGTGATCAAATCAGTCACCTGCGTGGGGAGGGGCAAGATTGGAATGGATAAATATTTAGGGTGGTAAACTAATGGTGTTTACGAGATATTTCATACAGCTTTGCATTCTTAAACCCAAAGCTGTTTATGAAACATCTGCAGAGCAACGTACACATCGTATGTCGTGAACCATTAAGCGGCCAGAAAGCTAAACCGTAACTTCGTAGACAATAACGCATGCTCTACGCACAAATACAGTTATTCAGTTTTTTAACAAGCCACAAGAACACTACTATATTCGACCAACCTGACGGCTCACATTTCCGAACCAGCTGCTCACGGAGTCCATGTTGACGTTCATTTTGACAAAATGTGTAGTTTTGTTCAAATCTGTACAAAAAAAGAATATTTACCCAGTAAAGTTTAAACATCGAACTTGTGGGGTACCCAGTGCCCTCGAGCAACCAGGGGGAATGTGTATCAACCATGGATCAGCAGCAATAATATAAAGCGCATTATTTTGTTCAATCCTTTATTACTCAGTGTCAATGTCAAACGCATCATCACATAAAAAAATAGTTGAAACAGACGAAACAAGAAAGAGCTCGATTTGTAGTGAAACATCAACCTGAGGTGGAAAAACATCACGGAATGTCATATTTTACCGGATGAATACATACATATAAAGCAAGGCAAGTGACTAGTATCCGTACGAATCAAGTCTCAAAAGGCACCTTATCGATCTAGCAAAATGCAAAATAAATGCGAAAAACCAAATAAACAAAGTGAAAAAATAAAGCTCCGAAGAAGAAAGCAAACAAATTTGCACCATAAAACAAACGTGTAATCCGATGAAAGAAGCCAGGAATGAGATTCTATAAAAACAGTCCCGAACTAAAATTTCACACGCTTTTACGAAGATTTTGCTGTTTTGCGCGTACGTGAACGTCGCAGTTTGCCGATCAAGTCTGGCGCTGATTTCATCCTCCATCTTTTCGTTTTCAATTTTTGGAAGAACCCTAGCCGACCGGGGGCAGCTTTTTTCACCTGCGATAGCAAAAGATAGATAAACAGTCGTAATAAGAAGGCAGCGTTTGAAACAAAAACATATCACAAAATAAAAATAGAAATAAAAAAAAACAGCCGAACCACAACATCCATTTCTGCTCTGACCGGTCGGTGATCCGAATGCTGACTGGCCGCGACGTCAAACACGGCGTCGTAGCTGAGCGGCGTCACTTTGGTGCTCAGTGGCAGGTACAGAATACGGTCGGTCCACGCGGGCGTTCGTTGTTTGACGCTAAAATTCATGTAGCCGCGCATAACAAATGTCACGGCTATAAGATACCACTTTTGTCGACCGATTTACCATACAGATTTATCAACACCGACGTTAAACCTCGACAGAGAACTCCGATTTGGGTTCGAAACGTCGGTGTTAATAAATAAATCTGTGTGGTAAGTCGATCGTCAGGATTCGTATTTTATAATCACGACCACAAACCACGTCCAGAAGGCAATCGGACATTATCAACATTTCTAGGCCCGACCGGCTCGAAATCGAAACCGCGATCATAAAGCCAGCTCGTGTGTCTCTTTGATGTCCAGTTGGCCCACTTGTGCAACCACACTGACGATGACCTGGTGCACCGGTCGTCTGTGAAGACGCGAAGGGTGGCAAAACGGTGGACACGTGACTTTATTCAATGAAGGATAACTCGCGCCTTTGTAGCCACCATAATATTGACCAGCGTAAAGGATAAACATGCCATAATATTGAATAGCGTTAAGATTATCAATTAGAATACGGTCTGAAACTCCCGGGAACAGCACCACACGAACCTGGTGTCCAACGTATTCGTTCCCACATCAAATTTGAAAGTCGGTCCGAAATCAATTTTGGATTCCAGAAAACCGCGAAAAGCGAGATTCTTTCTTCGACTGAACGAAAGCTGAAATGCAAATTTTATTTGCCAAATTTCTCAAAAAAAAACAAAGAGCGGGAACGCATCGGGTCAGCCTTGGTCACGTGACCTTTTATATGAAAGCTAATGCAAAATTTATGGGTGCCAAGACACTGAACAAGCGTAGAAGCGCCCAATGAAGAAATTTTGCTTGTTGAAATTTTCGGGCACCAGACAACGTCCATAATTATGTTCAAACACAAACAATTCGCGCCGGGCCCATTCCAATCCGATTCGACGACCAAATTAATTGAATGGCGAGCAGAGATTTAGCAACAAAGGTTTTGCCACCTATGCTTTGATCTCTTGCATTTAGTTGCTCCGAAAATACAAAAATCTAAACAAAAAGCAATAGAATAGAAATAGAAAAACAGCACAATTTCTCACACGCGGCATACATACCTCATCGGTTCTAAGCATTTTATCGAATTCTCCGGCAGCATGCAACTGACGCGCTCGCGCGTTGCCGAGAACCTCGAGTCGGTAGTTGAGATCACCCAGCCAGAACACGGCACTGCAATTGCGATTTACAAAATATAATTGGTAAAAGGTCAATATAGAATTTAATTGACCGGTCAAACCCTTACAAACGAAAAGAAAATGCCGCCAGACTTTGATTATGATCCGTTAAGCTGCTCATCATCAGCTGACAAAACGCAAAGACTTTTGTCATATATAATTATTGGAAGAGCGCTGAAATCATCCCGCCCTCGACAACTAACTCGTGATCAAAAATCGCGAATTTCTCGCGCGTCTTTTTGCCGAATCTCATTTTGCTGATGATTTTCTTGTAATCTTGAAAGCGCCTTTCCATTTGACCCTCGTTCGCAGTCAGATGTGCATTGAGGAAACACAGACGTGTGCCTTCAACCATCAGACTGATGCCAACAGCGCCCTTGCTCTCTTGGGCCTGAAACATTTAGGCCATTAAAAAGATACGTGAAAGATTGCGGTTAATCTAGTGGCTTGTTGTGATGGATACAGGTCTTCCCCACCGCCCGCAGTGAAGAAAACCATGCCCCAAACAGCTGCGAGCCAGCGCTAGCCCCCCCCCCCAAACGGCAAAAAAACGCGTGCCAAAGTAGGGATGGAATCAATTTGGACAAAGACAGAAAATGTGGTCGGAAAAATACATAAACAGAACAACACACTCATTTAAAAAAACAACAACGAACTTACCCCCTCAACGACATTAACGTCATCGGAGTAGATGCTGTCGAATGGGATGTTGACGTCGGGCTTGGCAAAAACGCACAACATCAGGAGACTCATGTACGCGACACGAATCTGATAACAAAATTATCATTAACAAAATTAAAATTAAAAATGATGTTTTTATAATTTTTAGGTTGTGAAACTGTTCTAGAGCGAGTGGCATTAGAAAATTGCAGCCTCATAAAAAATACCAGAAAACCTCACTTTGACGTAATGGCCAGGCAACGCATTTGACACAGCCGTCAGCCATTGCGTCCTGCTGCTTCCCGAAGTAAAGGTGGTGAGATCGAAAACCCGCACATCTGCCCAGCTTCGTCCCAGTTCTTGAAAACTGAAAACATAACATATTTTGCAGTCAATTTCAATTGGCAGGCAACTATTGTACATCGAGCTCGCTTGACCCCACAGCACTTATAGCTGGCACATGGAAACCCGACCCATTAGCCACCACGAACGACCACGCTTGGGCTCACGTTTTGGCTTTGAGGCTTAAACTTAGGCCGTGAGGCCTAAACTCGATCGGTGGGAATAACGAAACAGTGGGGAAACCGAACCTACATAAATGGAGGAGAGTTGCCACATCATGCTAACCTGATAACATAGATGTCCGGTGGACCGAGCAGGCCCTCAGCCAGCCACAGGTTCAATGGTCCGGTCGGTGACATTGTGTTGACGTTGAATGAGCCGAAGAATATTCTGCCACAAAAAAACAAACATGGTTTTGCGAAATATCAGGCACTCTTCCACAACACACGCACTGTAGAAATATTTTTAATACAATTGTACTGACGATGTTCTGGTGCACCGACCACTCGTGGTGAAAATCACACGACAAAAAAAGAGACACCCAAAATTGACACAATTGAAAATGCATCAACGATTTTACCTAATTTTCTTTTCGTCGTCTATCGTCTCCTGCTGCTTGAGTGAAACATCGTCGCGCGCATCTTCCCATTGTTCACTGCCTGACAGCGACACTGATGAAGCAGGCAAGTCTGAAGCGAATATGATTCTCGGTACAAAAATTCATGTGTGTACTTTTGTTATCGAGCTGAGAAAAGCGAATGACAACCAAATATTGCTCCATGCAGTCAACGTTTAGAGGCCACTCCAAAGTTAATTGAAAAAAAAAACAGACCATAAATGCCGAGCTGGCCCAGGCCAGCAGAGCGAAATAGAACTTTGACGAAAAGGGAAAATTAATACAAAAAAACCCAAATACTGAGCGCGAAATCAGGCCAACCGTTGTGACCGATCGACGTTGAATGACGCACGCAGAATGACAGCAGATTGATGACAACAAATACACGACCAACATGACTAGACGGGCCAACTGAAATGAATGATGAATGATAAAAACAACACTCAATAACTGGTCTAGGTATGAAAATTGGTGTCCCACCCAACCCTGGATGTGGTTCGATGTCGCTTTTTCGGCGATGACGATAATTAGGGCGGAAAAGGCGACATTCAAGATGAGCATGATTCTAGGCTTTGGATTTTCTGTTGTTCTAATTCGGCGGGAATCGAAATTATTCTGAAAATCGGCTTCGCTTCAAATCTCATGAATTGAATCAAGAATGCTTCAAATGAAATTCCCATTCAGTCAGTCGGAATGACTGCAAGTGCAAACGCATGACAATCTAACTAAATGTTTCAGCATAGAAACGTGTCTTCCACCAGCCACGTCAGTGGGCCATAAATAGAAAACTGGTGTCACGAAAAACTGTGCCACGAGTCACGACGGCTATGGCAGGCACACAAATGTTTCATGCGCAAGCGGATTACAGACTTCGCGAAAAGTCCACAGAAGTGAATTTCTCAAATCAAAGGTCACAAAATGCCAAATGGGATTGTGTGTGATCCCAACTGATTTGTGCCCTCTTCGCCCCCGGGCCGTGCACCACTGCTGACGATCTAATCATAAAGCCAGCCAATGGTTCTTTCAGGTGTGGCCGTGGCCATCTGGTGCATTCGTGCCAGTGATGTGGTTGGGGGGGGGGTATGGGGGGATTACCCCCCCCCACCGAACTGCTAGGTAGCTTTCTTGCTCCGGAACCCATACCCCCCCAAACTGGCTAGCTAGCTTTCTTGCTCCGGTCACCAAGTAAAAAAGTGTTGATTTTTGTGACAAAATGACCATTTTATGGGCCAAAATGGTCAAATTCGTTCAAATTTTCTCACACATGCACAAAAACACGCATTTTAAGGCTTATTTTAGCATAATTTCGACCAATTTTTATACCCCTGTTTTTGACTTCTGGACCAATACCCCCCAAATCGGGGTACCCGGCTAGCTAGCTAGCTTTCTTGCTCCGACCAACTACATCACTGATTCGTGCTGACGATGACCCGGTGCACCGCCCGTCAGCGACGGTTGGTCGAAACGCGCGGGAGAGAAAGAAAGAACAAGAAAAAAAAAAACGTACCAAAAATATGCAGAAACAATCATGGTGATACCAAACGCACAACGATTGTCTTGGCTGCTGCACCGTGGTTGTGTCACGGACAAAACAGGGGGTGACAAAACAGCAGGGGACAAAAAAGTGGTCTTTTAAGACGCCACCCCTGGCCTCACAGAGTCACAGGGTGATATTTTCGAAACGGTGTAAAGGTCAGTTGGGTGTAGAGGTCGGTGGAAAGCTCAGTGTGAGAAAGTTCTGTGTAAGCTCGGCGTAAGGTTGAAAGATTGCGCGCTGAGCAAGCAGCAGACGCGCGTTTCTAAACGAAAGGTCAACTTTGACAGTTTGCTGTGCAAGCGTAAAGCGTTTGTTTGCAATCTGGTTTATTTAAGCTGGTTGCACAAGCATTTTTAAACGATATGTATGAATTTCATAACCTTTCATGGAGCCGTTTTGAGTTCGTGCTGCGATCAGTTAGTGACGTCAAAATTTTTGGCATCGCCGTCAATAAATGTTCAATTTCTCAACAGCCTTGTGGCGAAATAACTTACAAATATTCCTTTAAAACGTTTTTGCAACCAGCTTAAATCAACCAGATTGCAAACAAACGCTTTACGCTTGCACAGCAAACTGTCAAAGTTGACCTTTCGTTTAGAAACGCCCGCCTGCTGCTAGCTCAGCGTGCAATGTTTCAAGCTTACGCCGAGTGAGCTTTCTCACACCGAGCTTTCCACCGACCTTTACACCCAACTGACCTTTACGCCGTTTCGAAAATGCCACCCACAGGCTGAAAGCGCTCTTTGTTTGTGCGCAACATCGTGAACTCTCGATGTCTTGGACGCAAAGTGTAGTTTCTTTGCCGGGTACAGCGTATTCATAACAGCCTAAGCCTGTTCCTTCAGTACTCGCTGTTTTGTCACCCTCCGTTTTGTTCGAACTCCCGTGTCATCGGAGTGTAACTGTAGGACCATCAGCAACAAGAAGACACATCACGATCATGAGTCACGATAAATTTCTCGAGAAAATTTTCCAACTTCTGCAGAAAATTCTCGACCAAATTCGTCAGTAAAAATTCTCCAAAGCTTCTCTCAAAGGTCCCTTTATACCCATGTACCAACCGCGCGATGGACTCTTGACGCTCGATGACTGACTGATGCCTGAATGTGTTCCTCCGCTGCACGATACACAACATCTGGCTGTTGCGACACTGGCTCGGGTGGAGGATGAGTGGTCGGGCGTAGCAGCACCTGAAGGGAATTGATCTGAGGCTATAGCTTGGCGCTAGTGTTTGTGCACGAGTTACGAATAGATTTGCAGTATGTGTTGTTTGCTATGCTCAAGTGGCCTCATTCATGGCTTATTTTCGAACTGACGGTAATCTGGTACACTGCTTGTCTACTAATATCCACTTGGGTCGAACAGCAAACTCCAACTGGGGTAATCAAACAATGCAGATCTGTACAAGACAAGGTATTGTAATTGTTTTCATTGTCTTCAAATACTTTAGCATGATCCTTGTGGGCTTCGAACAGCGACTCCATTAAGAAACGTGCGGGCTTGTAATTCCACACAGTCAAAATGTTCTGTCAGAAACACACCTCTCTCGGTCTCTCCGTCTGCGGTGGACTCCTTGGAGGTGACACTTCTCTTTGACGAACGTCTGGTCTCGATTGTGGTGGGTATTGATAGACAATTGGCTCTGAAACATTGAAAATTCAAATGTATACACACATTACGTACATAGATGCAGGCTTATTCGCAATCGTAAGTACATGTACATACATACGTACTTTCGAATAAGCCCCACGGGGCACTAAAATGGGGGAACTCAACACGGTCCGGTAATGAACATTGCTCAAATACTGTAAGTCAACAATTTGAACCAACCAATCGCAGGTTGGTCCGATGTGATGCCCGGATCCTGTCTGGCATACGGTCTGTGTTGATCGACTGTTTTGTTCCTGTTGGTCTCCAGTCGATACTCCGCGACGTCGAAGAAAGGCTCGTCACGTGGATACACCCTGTCCAATTGGCGTGGCTCATTTACACTTTGTCTTTTGTTTTCATTTGGGCGCGCACCCCGGCGTGCACATTGGGTCAAGTGTGGGCAGGGTGCGAGGTGGGTTGGGTCACATACGTTCTTGCGATATCGTTGCTGTCTCCCGACCAGCGTCAAAGTTTTTGCCCCGTGCGAACTGCGGTGAAACGTCTCTAAACTGTGGTCGCTGTGACAACGACATCGTTAGATATGACACCCCACGCTTTTCGAAAGCGGGAACGCATCAAACCGAAATCCTTTGTGAACGAAAAATTGCTGGTTCCAACTGGGACGCGAACCCAGAGCCTTTCGCAACCGTGCCCTACAAGCCAGCAAAGTGTACATCGTATCGCCGCAGTTGCGAACCGTTTGGCCTATATTGTAACATGCGCTTTCATCAGCTGCTCGCGGATATGCGGACGCGGAGTTTGGCACTCTTTGTGCGGGCTTATATATTGTCACCGAATTGCTACACGTATTGACCATCGTGAAATTGGTCCCCGCACACCTAATGAGTACGTTTCGCTGTGTTGTCAATCTCAACCTGACCACCGACGTGTCGTAAGCTACATTATTATCTCGCCATCGCCACTAAAGCTGCAATTATACTTGTCCATTTTGGGCTTGTAGACAATGAGGCGAAATTTTTCTTTTCAACCATGTTTTGTGATGGCGTTCGAGCAGCAATTTCGACCAGCGTGAAAGTTCTTCATTTGGTGCAGGGGAACAACTTTTACGCTGGTCGAAATTAATGCTCGAACGCTATCGCAAAATATGGTTCGAAGAAAGATGTGTCCTCATTGTCTACAAACCCAAAATGGACAAGAATAACTCCAGCTTCAATGGTCAACGAAACTAAGGCGCAGCACAGACGCAGCGTGTGCAATTTTTAACTTGGTATTGGTCGCACAATAACCATATAAGAATTCATCAAGTCGATCCTGATTTTCAAGTTCAGTCACTCTTAACCACTGTGCTATTTGTGATTCTCACAAAACATTTTCACCAGAAAATAATCCAGCAGATCAACCACGTTGCCGCAGGTCTGAAACATTCTCTTTACTGCATGCTGTCTGTGCGATCATGCAACGCAACGTCATTGCCCCGTCACTTTCCCTCTTTACGATTCAGGAAAAAAATTTGACCAATTCTTATAAAGTCATTGTGCAACCAATAGCAGTGTGTGGGCTGCTGCCAATCTCACTTATGGATGGGGCTGGGCTAGCACGGTCACTGCTTACATTTCAAACCGCCGGTGTGTGTTGAGCCCAGAAAAAAGCAGCTCTGCGCAATCTACCTAACCAAAATGTATCATAAATCTACTAGGTATAGTAGCACAACGCCAACATTTCGGAGGGGTAGGTTAATGAAATATTCATACGTGGCTGTTGATTTGGGAAACGTTACGTGTTGTGGAATACAACGTCGTGCATGAGGATTTTCTCTTTCCTTTCGTTTTTTTACTGCACCAACTCCGAAATCGGGCTCGTGTTGGCGTTGCGTTACTCCAGTTGCCCTAATCCGAATAACATTACCTGACACCATTTCCGACTGATGTTTCACCATTCCTACATAAGGCGACGATGAGTATCATGACGATCAGAAGGATGATCACGAGAATTAGCAGAGCGCCAACTGCGATCAACGACCATTTCATCCACAACACGTCCGCCTCGGTTAGCACGTATGGAGTGCTGAAACATTTTTGGCAACAGTCGGCCCACAGACAACATTAGTTATCGGTCGCACAATGACTATAAGAATTGGTCCATTTTTTTTCCTGAATCGCCAAGCGGGAAAGTGACGCGGCAATGACGTTTCGTTATTGTCTGTTGATTATATTTCGACATAGTGTATAAGCCCCATTCAGCGATGTTTGGAGCGGGCTGAGTCGACGCCATTCTAAATGAATGTTTCAAGCATTGCTAACTCAGGCAAAAGACCGATTGAACATTGTTTGCCGCGTGGCGCAAAAACACGTGGCCTGTCATCGCACAGCACCAACAATGTTCAATGGCTCTGCGAATGAGTTGGCAATGCCTGAAACATTCATTTAGAATGGCGTCGACCCAGCCCGCTCCAAACATCGCTGAATGGGGCTTATACACTATGTCGAAATATAATCAACAGACTATACGCGATCACACATAAACCATGCAGTCACCAAAATGTTTCAGAACTGCAACAACGTGCGGGTGCTCTGCTGGATTAATTTGAGGTCAAATGTTTTGTCAAAAATACAAGTAGCATAGTGGTTGAGGTTGACCCTGAAGATCAGGGTAGATGAATTCTGATTTAGTCATTGTGCGACCAATACAGTGAGTGATGTCAATGTTGGCGACAGGTTGGACGTGCCTTGGTCGCGTTAGGTTTCTTTCATGAACCGTTTTTTTGTTTTTTTTTTTCTTGTTTTTTTCGTTTCTCCGACCCTTCAAAACAACAAAAAAAAAAAAAAAACACACAACAAAAAAACCCCCAAAACCATCCAACTAAACCAAAAAAACCCCCCTTTCCCAAACACCCCCCCCCCCCCCACAACCCCCCTGTGTCTGGATTTTGTCATGAGTGGTTTTTGCGTCGTTTTCTAGTCATGATTATTGTCGAGTTATTATTTATTGTTGGATTGCAAAATTGCTCCAATTCCCCGCATTCCTCGCAATATATGAATAGACATTTTATTTCACTTGCATATCCACGGAAACAATTTCTCTTCTTGAAATCGACATGACACGCAATTCACGTTTTTACGGTCCCGTGTAGGTGGGGCCAAAAAAATAAAGTTGCTGAGTTGGAAACAGTTTTTCGCGTAAGCCTGAAAGACCACCGACTTTTACATAACATACGCATATATAAATACACACATACATACATAAATCTAAACATTAGCAAAAAGACACCAAAATTCCTGTAAAAGAGCGACCCGGCGGTAATAACAACAAACTTCATCAAAAACTACTGATAAGCGCGTTATCAGACACAAGACAAAATCGTCGTATCAGACTGTTTATGTGGACTTATTGGGTTTACGACGTTTGACGTGAACGCCAAAACAATGGACTCGGTACCCATAAAAATAAGGAATTCATTTAGGTGGGGACCTTGTAACAGTCACCTGTTAAGGCACGACAGCTGATTCGAAACTAGGTTAGATTTGAAATTTGGGTGTCCGGCTAAACGGTATAAAATTACCATGTATTGGTAAATTTTAGAAATTTAGGTCCGTATTGAGCATAGGTATGCTAGATAATATGATGAAACAAATAAAGTGCCGCGCAATCGTGATGGTGATAAGCGGTAGACCAAACATATTTCAAGAAAGTACACCGTATGACACTATTGGCCGGAAGTCCAGGCCAACTAAGGTTGCTTCAGACTAACTAGTACTCCATGTTTCATTGAACCAAACTTGGTCCCAAATTTTGTTCATAAAGGTGGAGGGTTCGAGTGTAACCCGACGCATTACTGAAAAGAACATTATACTACAAGTTCATGTTAGCTCGATTTTAGGAGAAAGGTCCACCATAATATGGATGCCCATAACGCGTTGCAGCGACTGATGCTGGCCACAACGGACAGGTCAGTATAAGTATAATCATGTGTGTCGGGTAAAATTACTGTCGATCGGCTTCAGGGCGCGGCCATGTTGATGCAGGTGCGGGCTGCGGGTCTCAAAAATAATCAGTGTTCTCAATGCCCGCAACCGCATTAACATGGCCGTCCTTAAAGGGTGTGTCTAACGTCTCCTAACCCCATGTTTTGTTGGGTGGAATTGAAAGATGCCCCCGAAAGGCCGCCGTGTGCAAAAAACCGCATCTTCTAACTCGCTAAATCGCGAAATCTTGAGGGTTACTTTTCGAATAAAATCAATTTCCGGACACAAAATTCAGACTGAGCAGACGGAAAAGAGCTACGAAGCGAAACACGCACAAACCAGCTTCTATGTGTTAAATGAAACATTCATTGTGTCCACAGTCAAGCCAGCAGCCAGAGCGGTGTGTGTTGAGCGTCTACGTGCATTGTATAGGCGGCTGAGCCGCGCTTAAACATGCAATGTTTCAGCAGAAAAACGCCAAACGTGAGTAGCGCGCACTCAAGAGCGCCTGGAGTTTTGTGTCCGGAAATTGATTTAATTCGAAAAGTAACCCTCAATATTTCGCGATTTAGCGAGCTAGAAGACGCAGTTTTTTGCACACGGCGGCCTATCGAGGTCATCTTTCGATTGCACCCAATAAAACATGGGGTTAAGAGACGTTAGACACGCCCTTTAAGCGGGTGCGCGAATCTTGTACGTTTTTATGTCTTAGCAGGCAACTTTTGTCGTCTTTGCTGCTTGGTCACGCGCATTTTTGCACATTGAGGATAATGAGGGTTTTTCTGGAGCCATTAACTTTGACCAGCGTAAACGTTGTTCATTTGAGACGTGGGAACAATTTTAAACTGGTCGATAGTAGTGGTACCACTAGGTTCATGAAAGAAACCTAACGCGACCAAGGCACGTCCAACCTGTCGCCAACATTGATATCACTCACTGTATTGGTAGCACAATGACTAAATCAGAATTCATCTACCCTGATCTTCAGGGTCAACCTAAACCACTATGCTACTTGTTTTTTGACAAAACATTTGACCTCAAATTAATCCAGCAGAGCACCCACGTTGATGCAGTTCTGAAACATTTCGGTGACTGCATGGTTTGTGTGTGATCGCGTATAGTCTGTTGTTATATTTCGACATAGTGTAGCCCTTCAGCTGTTGGAGCGGGCTGGGTGACGCATTCTAATGATGTTTCAGGCTTGCCACTCTTGAGGCCTTGAACATTGTTGGTGCTGTGCGATGACAGGCCCGTGTTTTTGCGCCACGCGGCAAACATGTTCAATCGGTCTTTTGCCTGAGTTAGCAATGCTTGAAACATTCATTTAATGGCGTCACTCAGCCCCAATGGGGCTTATACACTATGTCATAAATCACAAATAAAACGTCATTGATTGGCCCGTCACTTTTCCCCTTGGCAATTCAGGAAAAAACCAATTCTTACGTAGCCATTGTGCGACCAATAACTAATGTTATCTGTGGGCCGACTGTTGTCAAAAATGTTTCAGCACTCCATACGTGCTAACCGAGGCGGACGTGTTGTGGATGAAATGGTCGTTGATCGCAGTTGGCGCTCTGCTGATTCTCGTGATCGTCCTTCTGATCGTCATGATACTCATCGTCGCCTTATGTAGGAATGGTGAAACATCAGTCGGAAATGGTGTCAGGTAATGTTATTCGGATTAAGGCAACTGGAGTAACGCAACGCCAACACGGGCTCGATTACGGAGTTGGTGCAGTAAAAAAACGAAAGGAAAGAGAAAATCCTCATGCACGACGTTGTATTCCACAACACGTAACGTTTCCCAAATCAACAGTCACGTATGAATATTTCATGAACCTACCCCTCCGAAATGTTGTCGTTGTGTTACTATACCTAGTAGATTTATGATACATTTTGGTTTGGCAGATTGCGCAGAGCTGCTTTTTTTCTGGGCTCAACACACACCGGCGGTTTGAAATGTAAGCAGTGACCGTGCTAGCCCAGCCCCATCCATAAGTGAGATTGGCAGCAGCCCACACACTGCTATTGGTTGCACAATGACTTTATAAGAATTGGTCAAATTTTTTTCCTGAATCGTAAAGAGGGAAAGTGACGGGGCAATGACGTTGCGTTGCATGATCGCACAGACAGCATGCAGTAAAGAGAATGTTTCAGACCTGCGGCAACGTATGGTTGATCTGCTGGATTATTTTCTGGTGAAAATGTTTTGTGAGAATCACAAATAGCACAGTGGTTAAGAGTGACTGAACTTGAAAATCAGGATCGACTTGATGAATTCTTATATGGTTATTGTGCGACCAATACCAAGTTAAAAATTGCACACGCTGCGTCTGTGCTGCGCCTTAGTTTCGTTGACCATTGAAGCTGGAGTTATTCTTGTCCATTTTGGGTTTGTAGACAATGAGGACACATCTTTCTTCGAACCATATTTTGCGATAGCGTTCGAGCATTAATTTCGACCAGCGTAAAAGTTGTTCCCCTGCACCAAATGAAGAACTTTCACGCTGGTCGAAATTGCTGCTCGAACGCCATCACAAAACATGGTTGAAACGAAAAATTTCGCCTCATTGTCTACAAGCCCAAAATGGACAAGTATAATTGCAGCTTTAGTGGCGATGGCGAGATAATAATGTAGCTTACGACACGTCGGTGGTCAGGTTGAGATTGACAACACAGCGAAACGTACTCATTAGGTGTGCGGGGACCAATTTCACGATGGTCAATACGTGTAGCAATTCGGTGACAATATATAAGCCCGCACAAAGAGTGCCAAACTCCGCGTCCGCATATCCGCGAGCAGCTGATGAAAGCGCATGTTACAATATAGGCCAAACGGTTCGCAACTGCGGCGATACGATGTACACTTTGCTGGCTTGTAGGGCACGGTTGCGAAAGGCTCTGGGTTCGCGTCCCAGTTGGAACAAGCAATTTTTCGTTCACAAAGGATTTCGGTTTGATGCGTTCCCGCTTTCGAAAAGCGTGGGGTGTCATATCTTACGATGTCGTTGTCACAGCGACCACAGTTTAGAGACGTTTCACCGCAGTTCGCACGGGGCAAAAACTTTGACGCTGGTCGGGAGACAGCAACGATATCGCAAGAACGTATGTGACCCAACCCACCGCGCACCCTGCCCATACTTGACCCAATGTGCACACCGGGGTGCGCGCCCAAACGAAAAAAAAAGGCAAAGTGTAAATGAGCCACGCCAATTGGACAGGGTGTATCCACGTGACGAGCCTTTCTTCGACGTCGCTGAGTATCGACTGGAGACCAACAGGAACAAAACAGTCGATCAACACAGACCGTATGCCAGACAGGATCCGGGCATCACATCGGACCAACCTGCGATTGGTTGGTTCAAATTGTTGACTTACAGTATTTGAGCAATGTTCATTACCGGACCGTGTTGAGTTCCCCCATTTTAGTGCCCCGTGGGGCTTATTCGAAAGTACGTATGTATGTACATGCACTTACGATTGCGAATAAGCCTGCATCTATGTATGTACGTAATGTGTGTATGCATTTGAATTTTCAATGTTTCAGAGCCAATTGTCTATCAATACCCACCACAATCGAGACCAGACGTTCGTCAAAGAGAAGTGTCACCTCCAAGGAGCCCACCGCAGACGGAGAGACCGAGAGAGGTGTGTTTCTGACAGAACATTTTGACTGTGTGGAATTACAAACCCGCACGTTTCTTAATGGAGTCGCTGTTCGAAGCCCACAAGGATCATGCTAAAGTATTTGAAGACAATGAAAACAATTACAATACCTTGTCTTGTACAGATCTGCATTGTTTGATTACCCCAGTTGGAGTTTGCTGTTCGACCCAAGTGGATATTAGTAGACAAGCAGTGTACCAGATCGCCGTCAGTTCGAAAATAAGCCAAGAATGAGGCCACTTGAACATAGCAAACAACACATACTGCAAATCTATTCGTAATTCGTGCACAAACACCAGCGCCAAGCTATAGCCTCAGATCAATTCCCTTCAGGTGCTGCTACGCCCGACCACTCATCCTCCACCCGAGCCAGCGTCGCAACAGCCAGATGTTGTGTATCGTGCAGCGGAGGAACACATTCAGGCATCAGTCAGTCATCGAGCGTCAAGAGTCCATCGCGCGGTTGGTACATCGGTATAAAGGGACCTTTGAGAGAAGCTTTGGAGAATTTTTACTGACGAATTTGGTCGAGAATTTTCTGCAGAAGTTGGAAAATTTTCTCGAGAAATTTATCGTGACTCATGATCGTGATGTGTCTTCTTGTTGCTGATGGTCCTACACAGTTACACTCCGATGACACGGGAGTTCGAACAAAACGGAGGGTGACAAAACAGCGGGTACTGAAGGAACAGGCTTAGGCTATTATGAATACGCTGTACCCGGCAAAGAAACTACACTTTGCGTCCAAGACATCGAGAGTTCACGATGTTGCGCACAAACAAAGGGCGCTTTCAGCCTGTGGGTGGCATTTTCGAAACGGCGTAAAGGTCAGTTGGGTGTAAAGGTCGGTGGAAAGCTCGGTGTGAGAAAGCTCACTCGGCGTAAGCTTGAAACATTGCACGCTGAGCAAGCAGCAGGCGGCGTTTCTAAACGAAAGGTCAACTTTGACAGTTTGCTGTGCAAGCGTAAAGCGTTTGTTTGCAATCTGGTTGATTTAAGCTGGTTGCACAGACGTTTTAAAGGAATATTTGTAAGTTACCTAACATTTCCCCACAAGGCTGTTGAGAAATTGAACATTTATTGACGACGATGCCAAAAATTTTGACGTCACTAACTGATCGCAGCACGAACTCAAAACGGCTCCGTGAAAGGTTATGAAATTCATACATATCGTTTAAAAATACTTGTGCAACCAGCTTAAATAAACCAGATTGCAAACAAACGCTTTACGCTTGCACAGCAAACTGTCAAAGTTGACCTTTCGTTTAGAAACGCGCGTCAGCTGCTTGCTCAGCGTGCAATCTTTCAACCTTAGGCCGTCTTCACAATGACACGGTTTCACGGTTTTACGGTTTCACGGTTTCACGTTTTCACGTTTGTTGTCGTCACAATGACACGGGTTCACGGTTTTCCGGTTTCACGGTTTTACGGTTTCACGTTTTCACGGTTTCACGGTTTTACGATTGGTGTCTTCACAATGACGCGGTTTCACGGTTTCACGGTTTGGTCTAATTGTTTTCAAACCGTGAAACCGTGAAACCGGATAAAAACCAATTAGAACCGGTTCTAATTTTATCACGGTTTTGGTGCGTCAGATGCATGCATTTGACACTGGATGGGTCCAAAACATACGAATTGGATGTTATAACACGTTATCTGATGTAAAGTTTTCCGTCATGTGGTAAGAAAATCTGGTTTCACTATAAAAATGAATGAATAACTTTTGAACCGCAGTTTTCCTGCCAAAAAAGTACCCAGAATTGCAGAATTTAGCCCTATGCCCTTCCAAAACCTTCTCGATTTCTGTGATAAAACACCTTTGCGCATGTATAAGTTGGTGATTAGATCAACTCTGCTTTTGGGTTATTATACACATGTCGTCAACCGAGATCGTTAACTGTCGTTCTCGCAAGATTCTGTTTGTACCAATCTTTATTTCATTTTGTGTGCGCAAGCCTGTCACCAAAGTTCAAGTTTGTTTTTGTTTTCAAAGATCGTACGTTTTGTAACGTTTGTTCGTATTTGTGTGCTCATATCATAAATTGCAAGTGCTGAGTGGCAAGTCACACTTCCCGAGCTCTCAAATGTTCCCAGACAGCATGTGACCGAAAGGGAGTCATTTGGTCTCGAAGGTCACTCGATAGTTAACCTTGAGATTAAATGTGACCAAACATGTCTCATTTTGGATCTGCGCTGCCTAACTAATGAAAAATTTGTGACCAAAGATGTCATAAATACATCTAAACGACGTCACTGACCCTCTTGTGACGTTTAAATAAGGTATTTCATGATTTGCTGATACCGCTAGCTTCGACCAGTCTGAAAGTTATGTTCAAGACGTCAAGTACTGCAGATTTCAAACGCATTTTATTTGAGCTTGGCCATAATTCCGACTGCACATTATGTTGGAAACCGTAAAACCGTGAAACCGTAAAACCGTGTCATTGTGAAGACACCAATTTGAAACCGTGAAACCGTGAAAACGTGAAACCGTAAAACCGGATGTGATTGTGAAGACATCAGCAATGCAAACCGTGAAACCGTAAAACCGTGAAACCGGAAAACCGTGAAACCGTAAAACCAGAAAAAAGTGAAACCGTGTCATTGTGAAGACGGCCTTACGCCGCCTTACGCCGAGCTTACACAGAACTTTCTCACACTGAGCTTTCCACTGACCTCTACACCCAACTGACCTTTGCACCGTTTCGAAAATATCACCCTGTGACTCTGTGAGGCCAGGGGTGGCGTCTTAAAAGACCACTCTTTTGTCCCCTGCTGTTTTGTCACCCCCTGTTTTGTCCGTGACACAACCACGGTGCAGCAGCCAAGACAATCGTTGTGCGTTTGGTATCACCATGATTGTTTCTGCATATTTTTGACTGTCCGTCATGTCCATCCACAGGAGCCGCAACATCCAGCCAATCGAAGCACCACACCCGAACTGCCCAATCAATCCAATGTGAGCGTACAGACAATGACACCCGTCTGGAAGGGGAAAGGTGGGGAAGGTATGTTGCTGGATACGTGGGAAAGACCATTGCACCTACGCAGATAATGGGCTGTTGATTATGTGACGGCATAAGGCTGCAATTATAAGATAAATGCGGAATGCGGAAATTGGTGAGCAGATAAGTGCGGAATAGTAAATTTCTGCATTCCGCATTCGGCGTTTATCTGGTCACCTTTGCGGAATGGTGCGTGCTTGGGTGATGATGACAACTTCCAGCGTGCTGACCTCAAGTGTTGCGTGAAATGTTTAACCAAAAGCATAAAATTACTTGCAGAAATTCAAAATTAAGCAAAGGTGAGAAGATAAACGCGGAATGCGGAGTGCAGAAATTTGACATTTCGCGTTTATCTAATCGCAGCCTTAATATTTTGTCATAGTTTTGAAATCGTCCAGTTTCGTGCTTTTGCCGATTGGTGAAATGGACACGAGTGACGACATACCGTAGATGTGAAAAGAAGGACACCATGCAAAATTGAATCGCATGAAATTGAATTGAATTGCTTAGATCCATGCGTAAGTGTGAGTTAGAAAAATCGGAATGCTCTTCGTTTAGTATTTAATACGCTTTTTGTCCATCAGGTTTCAACCGAGAGTTCGAGAAAGCCAGCCGACATCGGAAGCCATAACTTGGACATCAGTGATTTTCATCAATCACTCTTCGTGTGAACCTGCTGCTTTGTTTTAGAAAGTTTCAAACCTTGTTGTGGAAGTTTTTTCTCCTTAATTTATTATAATAGGGAACTTTCGTTAACATTGAAAAGCATTGTTTTCTTAAACCGGGCCCGCCGCTATTTTTTTGGAGGTTTTGGAATGGACCTCGGTTTTTTGTTTTAATCGTTAGCTACTGTAGCACTAGGATGAAGAACATTAGCCTTAAAGAACTTCACCAAACTGACGTTTACCCACCGAAATCGATCCACCAGCATGGCCGTACGGGAACAAATCACCCCAATGTTGACGCAGTATCGGTGCGTGGAAGAATTTCCAAAGGAAAATTTAAACTATTGAGGTGTGGTACTATAGGCGGCGCATTACGGTAGGTATTATATTACATATTACACATTATTATAGTACATTTATCATTTACAAAAGATCTAATCTTTTATCGAGCTACCGTAACCCGCCGCCTATATCACGCTCCAGCGATTTTGAATTTCTCTTGTAATTCCTGCTCATCATGTGCGAATGTACGTCAATATCGGACAGGTTTGTTCCCGATAGACCATCTTGGCGGATCGATTTCGGTGGGTAATCGATACTTTGGTGAAGTTCGTCAAACCTAATGTTCTTGATCTCGACGCCAACAAACCATATAAATGAAAAAACCGAAGTCGAAAACGAAAAAACAATAGCGACGGGGCCGCTTTAAATTTGTGTCTGTTTTACGTCTTGCTCTATGTTATTAGAAAACGAAGTGACAATTGCACCTATGCTTGTGGTGCGCGACATGATTTGACATTGATGATCACTTTCGAGGCTGTATGGGATTACAACATTTTTAGCTTATTTATGTGAATAAAGCAATAAATATGAAATTATTGAGGAGGATAAAATAAAAAGATATGTATTTTCCTTTATAGTCCATTACTGAATGCATAAATAAATATATAACATACGTACCGTGATTACTGAGTGCTCATAGAAATAATTAGAAGAGTAACTGAGTAAGACCAAGGTGCAAGATGAGTATTGTTGATTCCGTACGGCCATGTACGGCCATGTTGGTGGCCAAACCCCCTGATCCTGTTCATGTCTGTATCATCGTCAGAGCAACTGCAATGCGTACAGCGTGGCCAAACCCCGTGTTCCTGTTCATGTCTGTATCATCGTCAGAGCAACTCAATGCGTACAGCGTGGCCAAACCCCCCGTTCCTGTTCATGTCTGTATCATCGTCAGAGCAACTGCAATGCGTACAGCGTGGCCAAACCCCCCGTTCCTGTTCATGTCTGTATCATCGTCAGAGCAACTGCAATGCGTACAGCGTGGCCAAACCCCCCGTTCCTGTTCATGTCTGTATCATCGTCAGAGCAACTGCAATGCGTACAGCGTGGCCAAACCCCGTGTTCCTGTTCATGTCTGTATCATCGTCAGAGCAACTGCAATGCGTACAGCGTGGCCAAACCCCGTGTTCCTGTTCATGTCTGTATCATCGTCAGAGCAACTGCAATGCGTACAGCGTGGCCAAACCCCGTGTTCCTGTTCATGTCTGTATCATCGTCAGAGCAACTGCAATGCGTACAGCGTGGCCAAACCCCGTGTTCCTGTTCATGTCTGTATCATCGTCAGAGCAACTGCAATGCGTACAGCGTGGCCAAACCCCGTGTTCCTGTTCATGTCTGTATCATCGTCAGAGCAACTGCAATGCGTACAGCGTGGCCAAACCCCGTGTTCCTGTTCATGTCTGTATCATCGTCAGAGCAACTGCAATGCGTACAGCGTGGCCAAACCCCGTGTTCCTGTTCATGTCTGTATCATCGTCAGAGCAACTGCAATGCGTACAGCGTGGCCAAACCCCGTGTTCCTGTTCATGTCTGTATCATCGTCAGAGCAACTGCAATGCGTACAGCGTGGCCAAACCCCGTGTTCCTGTTCATGTCTGTATCATCGTCAGAGCAACTGCAATGCGTACAGCGTGGCCAAACCCCGTGTTCCTGTTCATGTCTGTATCATCGTCAGAGCAACTGCAATGCGTACAGCGTGGCCAAACCCCGTGTTCCTGTTCATGTCTGTATCATCGTCAGAGCAACTGCAATGCGTACAGCGTGGCCAAACCCCGTGTTCCTGTTCATGTCTGTATCATCGTCAGAGCAACTGCAATGCGTACAGCGTGGCCAAACCCCGTGTTCCTGTTCATGTCTGTATCATCGTCAGAGCAACTGCAATGCGTACAGCGTGGCCAAACCCCGTGTTCCTGTTCATGTCTGTATCATCGTCAGAGCAACTGCAATGCGTACAGCGTGGCCAAACCCCGTGTTCCTGTTCATGTCTGTATCATCGTCAGAGCAACTGCAATGCGTACAGCGTGGCCAAACCCCGTGTTCCTGTTCATGTCTGTATCATCGTCAGAGCAACTGCAATGCGTACAGCGTGGCCAAACCCCGTGTTCCTGTTCATGTCTGTATCATCGTCAGAGCAACTGCAATGCGTACAGCGTGGCCAAACCCCGTGTTCCTGTTCATGTCTGTATCATCGTCAGAGCAACTGCAATGCGTACAGCGTGGCCAAACCCCCTGATCCTGTTCATGTCTGTATCATCGTCAGAGCAACTGCAATGCGTACAGCGTGGCCAAACCCCGTGTTCCTGTTCATGTCTGTATCATCGTCAGAGCAACTGCAATGCGTACAGCGTGGCCAAACCCCCTGTTCCTGTTCATGTCTGTATCATCGTCAGAGCAACTGCAATGCGTACAGCGTGGCCAAACCCCGTGTTCCTGTTCATGTCTGTATCATCGTCAGAGCAACTGCAATGCGTACAGCGTGGCCAAACCCCCTGTTCCTGTTCATGTCTGTATCATCGTCAGAGCAACTGCAATGCGTACAGCGTGGCCAAACCCCGTGTTCCTGTTCATGTCTGTATCATCGTCAGAGCAACTGCAATGCGTACAGCGTGGCCAAACCCCGTGTTCCTGTTCATGTCTGTATCATCGTCAGAGCAACTGCAATGCGTACAGCGTGGCCAAACCCCCTGATCCTGTTCATGTCTGTATCATCGTCAGAGCAACTGCAATGCGTACAGCGTGGCCAAACCCCGTGTTCCTGTTCATGTCTGTATCATCGTCAGAGCAACTGCAATGCGTACAGCGTGGCCAAACCCCGTGTTCCTGTTCATGTCTGTATCATCGTCAGAGCAACTGCAATGCGTACAGCGTGGCCAACCCCGCTGTTCCTGTTCATGTCTGTATCATCGTCAGAGCAACTGCAATGCGTACAGCGTGGCCAAACCCCCTGTTCCTGTTCATGTCTGTATCATCGTCAGAGCAACTGCAATGCGTACAGCGTGGCCAAACCCCGTGTTCCTGTTCATGTCTGTATCATCGTCAGAGCAACTGCAATGCGTACAGCGTGGCCAAACCCCGTGTTCCTGTTCATGTCTGTATCATCGTCAGAGCAACTGCAATGCGTACAGCGTGGCCAAACCCCCTGATCCTGTTCATGTCTGTATCATCGTCAGAGCAACTGCAATGCGTACAGCGTGGCCAAACCCCGTGTTCCTGTTCATGTCTGTATCATCGTCAGAGCAACTGCAATGCGTACAGCGTGGCCAAACCCCGTGTTCCTGTTCATGTCTGTATCATCGTCAGAGCAACTGCAATGCGTACAGCGTGGCCAAACCCCCTGATCCTGTTCATGTCTGTATCATCGTCAGAGCAACTGCAATGCGTACAGCGTGGCCAAACCCCGTGTTCCTGTTCATGTCTGTATCATCGTCAGAGCAACTGCAATGCGTACAGCGTGGCCAAACCCCGTGTTCCTGTTCATGTCTGTATCATCGTCAGAGCAACTGCAATGCGTACAGCGTGGCCAAACCCCCTGTTCCTGTTCATGTCTGTATCATCGTCAGAGCAACTGCAATGCGTACAGCGTGGCCAAACCCCGTGTTCCTGTTCATGTCTGTATCATCGTCAGAGCAACTGCAATGCGTACAGCGTGGCCAAACCCCCTGTTCCTGTTCATGTCTGTATCATCGTCAGAGCAACTGCAATGCGTACAGCGTGGCCAAACCCCGTGTTCCTGTTCATGTCTGTATCATCGTCAGAGCAACTGCAATGCGTACAGCGTGGCCAAACCCCGTGTTCCTGTTCATGTCTGTATCATCGTCAGAGCAACTGCAATGCGTACAGCGTGGCCAAACCCCGTGTTCCTGTTCATGTCTGTATCATCGTCAGAGCAACTGCAATGCGTACAGCCTGGCCAAACCCCCTGATCCTGTTCATGTTTGTATCATCGTCAGAGCAACTGCAATGCGTACAGCGTGGCCGAACCCCCTGATCCTGTTCATGTCTGTATCATCGTCAGAGCAACCGCAATGCGTACAGCGTGGCCAAACCCCGTGTTCCTGTTCATGTCTGTATCATCGTCAGAGCAACTGCAATGCGTACAGCGTGGCCAAACCCCCTGTTCCTGTTCATGTCTGTATCATCGTCAGAGCAACTGCAATGCGTACAGCGTGGCCAAACCCCGTGTTCCTGTTCATGTCTGTATCATCGTCAGAGCAACTGCAATGCGTACAGCGTGGCCAAACCCCCGTGTTCCTGTTCATGTCTGTATCATCGTCAGAGCAACTGCAATGCGTACAGCGTGGCCAAACCCCGTGTTCCTGTTCATGTCTGTATCATCGTCAGAGCAACTGCAATGCGTACAGCGTGGCCAAACTCCCTGATCCTGTTCATGTCTGTATCATCGTCAGAGCAACTGCAATGCGTACAGCGTGGCCGAACCCCCTGATCCTGTTCATGTCTGTATCATCGTCAGAGCAACCGCAATGCGTACAGCGTGGCCAAACCCCGTGTCCCTGTTCATGTCTGTATCATCGTCAGAGCAACTGCAATGCGTACAGCGTGGCCAAACCCCGTGTTCCTGTTCATGTCTGTATCATCGTCAGAGCAACTGCAATGCGTACAGCGTGGCCAAACCCCGTGTTCCTGTTCATGTCTGTATCATCGTCAGAGCAACTGCAATGCGTACAGCGTGGCCAAACCCCCTGATCCTGTTCATGTCTGTATCATCGTCAGAGCAACTGCAATGCGACAACCCCTGTCCTGTTCATGTCTGTATCATCGTCAGAGCAACTGCAATGCGTACAGCGTGGCCAAACCCCCTGTTCCTGTCCATGTCTGTATCATCGTCAGAGCAACTGCAATGCGTACAGCGTGGCCAAACCCCCTGATCCTGTTCATGTCTGTATCATCGTCAGAGCAACTGCAATGCGTACAGCGTGGCCAAACCCCCTGTTCCTGTTCATGTCTGTATCATCGTCAGAGCAACTGCAATGCGTACAGCGTGGCCAAACCCCCTGTTCCTGTTCATGTCTGTATCATCGTCAGAGCAACTGCAATGCGTACAGCGTGGCCAAACCCCCTGATCCTGTTCATGTCTGTATCATCGTCAGAGCAACTGCAATGCGTACAGCGTGGCCAAACCCCCTGATTCGGTTTTCTGATATTCGGTTTCCATTTGCTGCTTGACATAACCCTTCTCTGCACTGTTGCAAAATTTGGGGATGTTTCAACTCATAACTGCAGAGAATAGATGCAATCATTGACGGCAGTAATAAAGCGTGCAGCCTGTGTGTGTTGAGTGCCATGAGCTGGCGGATACATATTGCCTATACATACATACATACATACATACATACATACATACATACATACATACATACATACATACATACATACATACATACATACATACATACATACATAGATACGTGTACAACGTCTTCCTGTTCTAGTAGTATACTAGTCGGGACCCGTGCCTACGGCCCGGCGATAGCGCCGCGCCTGTGCCGTGCCCCCCCCCCCCGAAGACCCGTTAGCATACCCAGAGCTACCCGTGAAAATTGACCCGTCCGCCCTTCCGAGGGGGCCACACACATACATACACACATACACACATACGTCTTCCTGTTTTAGTAGTATAGATATGTATGTAGATGATGCATATGTCGCTTAGCACTATCGTGCTAGCTTCGATGCTCAGATCACAGCTGGAGACATTGAAAACATAATTGACTGTTCAGGCGCGGTGGCCATCGTGACAACATGCAAGTGTGGTGCGCAATGAATTGGATCATTAAAGTAAGGAGATGTTTATCAGTCACTTTCCGGTTGAATGGTGTTGTTTTCACTTGTTTGTGCCCGAGCGTCGAAGCTCGAATAATGCATCACCGGTTGGTCAGAAGAAAAATGTGCATATTTGTATTTCTTGGTGATCTACGTACACATTAGCAATTAGCCGGAAAGTAGAATCATGTCTTAAAATAATTTTTCTATGATCTTTTGTGCAAAGCACGTCCACAAGACGGCACCCAGTGCTCTTTGAATAATGTTTAACGTTTAATATGCATAACACTTTGGCGACCAAGGCAAAAAACGTTTTTTTTATTTAAAAAAACGAAGTTATCTGAAAAAAGTCCGGCTCGTTTTTCGTTTTTGAAATCTGAATTTCTTTGATTTGCCTGATTTTTCAAGGAAAGTATCCAGATTTTAAAGGAGAATCAATTTTTTGTCCAATGTCTGTCAAAAATTTTTCGACCAATCTTTAGTTTGTCGAGATACGTCGATATACTGAGTTTAATTCTCATGGTCGACCCCTTGCCAAATTTGGTCAGATGATGTAGGCCAAATGGTATTTTTTGCAATATTCGCTAAAAAAAGGCCTTAAACACGTTTATTTTGCCTTATAACACACAGGATTACTCTGTTTAGCTATTATTTTTTCTAAAATGCATCCTTTCAAACTTTTGGACCATGTTTTGGGCGTCTGGGCGTTTTTAAAAGAATATCGTTTTTTTAGAAGCGATAGCTTGTAATCCGTTCCAAAACTTTTTCACCAGTCGTTGACTTCAAGATTGACTTCATTCGTCCAGTGAAACCATCGTTCTATTGTGGCAACAAGCTGCTCCTCTCTTTCGACAATAATTGGACGTTAAGGCGCTCAGTGTTTGTTTCGGTGCGTCTCATTTTGCATCCCATCATTACCTGTGGACGTGTATGTATACTGATACTCCATAAATCCATTTCTATTTCAGCATTTCGGACGACATTCCACCTTATCAACGCACGCTTTCAGCCAATGCTGCCCCGTCCATCGGCCCAAGCAGCTCTTCCGGTGTGGCGACCAGATTGTGGCGTTGTGAGAGTGATCGGGCACGTTCAAACAAGTTGCACGAAAACGACAGAAACCAAATGATAACCGGCCTACTGACGAACTGATGTGTCAGGGCGCAACCATGCAAACGCGGTTGCGGTACGTGCGCGAGTCAGCAAAAAATTCCATATCCAACCGAACGATAACCGTGTGCGGTTCGGAAACATTGCCCACAGTTGCCTGGCTGCCTGGAAGATGCATGTGTGTCTGTTGCCCGAATGTTTCAAAAGTTCATTTTCGGGTTTAAACTAACGAAATTAACTGTGATACGGCAGCGTATTTAGAAATTTACAGCTTCGTTTTGTCTGAATTGCTGCGAACAAACGCTTTAACGAACAAATATAATTAGGAAAATTAAGCGTGAGAACCTTGCTGTGGCCCAGGCAAGCAATATACACCGATCACCAAGAAAACTGTGACAGAAACAGCGTATGTAGGTCACTCATAATCCAACCTCGGAGCACAGAGCTTCATGTTTAAAGCACCGGTCACAAGCGGAGATGTCAAAAAGAGTTTTTCCAAATTTAAAAAAAAGTTTTCCAACCTCAAGTCATAGGATTCCCTAAATATGTGCCAAAACGTACATGCCTTTTGGCACTAGGTGTGCACAAGTGAGGAATCATTATGCATCTAAACACAAAAGCTACCACTATCATTCCATTCCGCAGTTATCTAATCGCAGCCTAAGTAAGTCCCTGGCTGTAAGTCCTCCACTCAAATAATTCCCCATTTTGGTACGGCATTTTTTATGCACAGTCGCTCCATAGCACATAAAGTTGGTGAAGTGCTGTGAAAAGCATAGCAGTGTGAAACGCTGTGAGTGAATGACACGAAAGTTGAGAAAATCACATTTTATTTGCTGGTGCAGTGCAAACCTCGCCTTGCTCAACCGTGAAGGGACGAACACGACCCATTACATGATCCTCCTAATGGTCATTTCGCAAATGTGGTATAGTAAATTTCTGATTTCGCTGCCTCGTACATTTTTACAGACGCAGGGAAACTCCCGTTCGAAGTCGAGGCGGGCAACAAGCTCAACACACTGTCAACAAGCCACGATTCGGAAAACTTGAGAGTTTGGCAACGACCAAGAGTGTAGCGAATACGAAGGCGTTGATCAATTGGGTCGGCTTGTATTTTACTGTTATCCACAGGGCTGTCTTTTTGGTGTGATAGTGCGCCGTGGACACACGTGCAACGCATGTTTTGTGACGTTTTGTGACCTGTTTCAGGCCAACAGTTCTCGAACGACAACTGAATACTCTCAGACGGAAATAATCGCTCGTATGAATCCCAGAGGCTCCACCCGATGCCAGTGACGTGCATGCAACCCACGTTGAACATGGTCCAGTATAGTCAGCTGGTGTTGTCTGTTGACTAATTATGCGCTGTTGTTGTACTGACATGACATTACTATTTGTGGCCTAATTAAGAGTCCCAAGCTAACAGGCTATTCAAAAGGTTAAGACACATAAGTCACGCTCTTCTGGCTTTAATGAGCAGGTAAATTTTCTGACCGTAAAGGCCACTTTATACTTCGTCTCGCTCCGATATACAAAGAACAAAAAAACTACAGATGTTTCGTCCCCTTTTGTATCGACGGTAGTAGTGCTTGGATGCTTTTTGTGCCAAAAATGACCCAAAAAGCATACAAGGTGGAGAGGGGTGTCATTTTATTGCCTGATGTGTCAAGGTGTGACAGGTGCAGTGTAGAAGGGTGCACACATGTGTTCTTGTGTGCACTCTGCTGCACTGCAGGATTTTTTTTATTCACAAGGCAACAATCACAAATCGAGTGCAAAATATCTAGAGTACCTTTCTTTTTCCATTTCGTTGCTCAGCTCTTCTGTACCGAACAAGACAATGCTAAGCCAGCGCAATTCTTCTCCGTTGCAAAGCAAGTAGCATTTCGTGTAATGTTTGACACACAATGAGCTTTGCCCATCACCGGCGCACAACGGTTTCGGGTGCAAGCGTGCTACTGTACCGCACAAGCTGCACATGTTTCTGGTGTTTGATGTGGTGCACAAGTGCCAAAGAACACTGTAACAAGTGGTGCAAAGCATCGAAAAAGCGCCTTCCTGGTCAGCGCACGTGTGGCATGCGTGCATTGGTTTGAGTTGTAAACAACACGCGCAAAGTTTTTGTTTATAATGCGCGAACGCTCTTTCTATTTGGCACACCAAGAATTTGGGTTTGCGCACGTAAAAGCGCGACTTTTTCGATGGCGGGAAACACTTCATTTTGTGTGCCGGATTTTTTTATTCAAGAGTATGATCAATGAACTTGCAAATCATGCAACAATCCAAATCCAATATCTCCCAATTCGTATTAATGATCAAATTTAGCCATGAATCAATGTCTCCGCGAAGCCAAGCGGAAACCAGCTGAAAACATTGACCGCAAATGCAAGGCAATGCGCTATTTTGGCTCACATCACCACACATTTTGCATTCAAATCGTGAATGTTCAAACTGCAAATCGACAACTTGAGGAAAACAATTTTCGCAAAGCAAAGTCTGGTCATAAAATTTACCTGTTATGTACATTGGACGAAAGCTGGTCTCAATGAGCGAATATTGTAAGCTGTAGCATAGCGCACACGGTTTCTTGCCATAAAAGTCGACCGCTTTGCTAAACTCAAGTTTCAGCTCATCCAACGCTGATATTGTAGACATTTTTCAAAATATTCATGAATGCGTTTCTGACGAACGGCAGCAATGTGGGATGGTTGGAGAGTTTCGTTGTCGCCAACGCAAACTTGGGCTCCTTTCCAGTGGTTGCGAGCAATGTTGAAATCATCATCAATGGGGGCATTTGCATGCCATTATAGCGATTCGAAATGCAAAATGAGATCCGACACGTTGACTGGAGGGGCGGGTAGCGATTTGGAGATAAAATTGTCAACTGTGGCAATATTGAGTGTTTGTGGTGGAAATTTGGTTCTTGCTGGTATCCAATGCTTGTACACAGACAGCCATAGGAAATCTGAACCCATCAGCCATGTGGTCATGACAATGAAACATTTTTTGCAAATGGAAAATGTCTTGTTTTCCAGCTGGCCTCTGCATATGTAACACTGGAATCCGGCAGAAGACAAAAGTTTGTGGAACCCCTTGTCGGCGTTATGGAAACATTTTTTGCATAGTAATGAATACTGGGAAATGCGCGGAAAGCAATCTGGGCATGTTTTATGGAAATTTGTTGCTGCAACAAGCGATTTGCACCAAACGCAAGGTTTATGGTTGCCGTAATGCATAACCGCGCTGCTGAAAGCTTCGTGGTCAACGCAAGTGTCCAGATCTGGTTGAGAAAAGAACCAATAGTAAACTGCACCCGCGAGAAACCGTTTATCTGCCATGATTTTTATGTTGCAGGAGCGCGTTTTTTTATTTTTTCATTTTTTGTTGGCTCCTTTCAAATTTTATGAGCACACTTTGTGGCACGTGCAACCAGATTTGGTGAGATTATGCATTTTCAAAAATTTCTTGTACGACGCTTCGGGAATGTTGCCTTTGTGCGCGTCACGAAACACGTTAATATATTTATATTTCGGGGTCACCCATTCAATGAAATCATCCATCGCTTGCACGTGTGATTCGTTGGTTCCCCATTCGCCTGTTGGGTACCATTGCGTGACCAACACCATCCAACTCACGTAGTGACCGCCAAACCAGCTATACATGACCCAAAAACATTGTTTGCAAACGGAAACTCCCGACTCGGCCTGTGCGTTGCAAATTTGACAACTTTTATGGTCGGTGGCTAGTAGCTGCGAGAAAAGTTCATCAATTTTGTGGAAACATTGGGTGCAAAGCAGCGAGAGCCCATCATCGTTGTAAAAGCATTTCACACATGCTTTGTGAAACACTACCAAGGGTAGCATCGTCTTGCAATGAGCACATGGCTGACATCCATTGTAGTGGCGTACTGTATTCCGGTAATCAAACGCAAACCGAAAATTGTCGAAAAATATACGATGGCCACCAACATCGGGGTCGCGAAACTGATTGCCGAGTTTTTCCATGGTGACAGGGAGCCATTTTTTATTTTTTTCATATTTTTTTTGCTTTTTTCTCATTTTTTGTTTTTTTTGCGGCTCGTTTTATTTACAAATTATTGACCCGTTTTTGCGATAAGCATATTTTTGGCGTAACATGTGGCGCACTGACTGAAATAAATGCTGGTGAAATGCTCATCTTCCGACATCCTGGCCCCGCGCCGACCGGTGGCACGAGCACACAACGGGCAAAGAAAAAACGTAATAATTTGCCATCGTTGTGGTGTCATTTGTTTTTCCATCACGTCCCAACCACCGAGATCGGCCACCCATTCACTGTATCGTTCCTTGTGCGCGGCAATGTCGCCAACGTGTGTGTTCAACGTTTTTGTTTGGTCCACACAATATTTGCACAATGTGCAACTGGTACTGTATGTGGAACTGCCGCGGAATTTGATGGTGTTAACCGCGGTGTTGAGCGACTTGCACTGAACGCACGTGAACACGGAGTACGTGTTCACGCTGACTGGCTTGACAAACGTGTCAATTTTGCGCACTGTAAACGATCGTTTCGCTGGTGGTTCTTCTGTTTGCGTAGCCTGATCTGCCGTTCGTTTTTGCGATTCGTGGCACCACTCGTTGTCGGGTTGTTGGGATTCCATTTTTGAGCGTTCTTGAAACCACGCGAATGAATTTTGTTTTGTTCGCGTGTGCCTAGAGGCAGGATTTTTTATTCAATAGCAAGTTGAACCATTTTGTTTCGAAAATAACAAACACGACATAAATAAAGACAAATAATGGTGGTTTGTGTTCTGCAACAATATAATGTGTTATTGCCAACGAGTGAACTGCTGCACGAGTCGCACAATACCAAAACTATCTGATTGCACATGTGCAAAAAATGAGCTATATTATGTTGTGTGGTTGACGCGTGCGTTTCTGGTGCCTGTGACGCTGCCATGTTCATTCGCGTCGTTTTGCAAGCACACATTTTACAAAAAGTTAACGGCACCATAAAAGTATCCATACCTGAAAAATACTGTACACCCATGGCCAAACTACGTCGCCAGCATGTACTACATAATGTGAAAATATAAAACGAGCCTTTGTTTGGCCGTATGAATGATTTACGTGCGGTTTCCATGGTTCGGCAAGCGTTTGTTACGTTCGCGGATATAATTTGGTACCCGACAATCAACAATAAAAGCGCTCACCGATGTTTCAATGAAATTGTCCCAATCAAGGTGGGCTTTACAATGTGACACTATATGGGTGGCAGCCCAATGTATCAATTGGAGCGCGTGGTCGTGCTGATCATTGATACAAAGTTGTTCGCAAATGTGTGACACAAAAATCAGCAACGAAACGACCAAACCCCAGTCAAACTTTGTGTCTTTGTTGATATGGGTGCACGCAAACGCACTAAACGTCGGTTTGTCCCAAACGCGAATTTTCGATTCAATAAAAGCAAAATCCTTGTCCAAATCGGGAGATATCAAGTAAACAAGGTTACGCAACGCAAAAAGCCATCGGTGGTCCGGCACGCACGGGCTATGAATCCAACTAATGTTCTTTCGCGCCAGACGGTCAGAAACGCATTGAAACAAACAAATATACAATTGATGGATCATGCTGGGAAGTCTTTGACCAACTGATTCCAGCCGCCAAGTTTTGAAATCTGTGGCCAGCTTTTGCGTGTCAACAGCTGGTACGTGAACTCGCAAATTGCAACGGCGTCATCCTGATTGTGCAAGGCCACTTTTGCTGCGAAACCGTAGAGAACAACTAAGCGCCCAAATCCAAACCCGGGCTCGTCGAGGAAAAATTCTGCGGCTCGTTGGTATTGATTGAACGTAAACTTTGGACCAATTCGAGATAGCTGATCGTGATAAATATCAAGGAAGTCCAACACCAAACTTCTGAATATCAATGTGACGTGATTGGGTTCTGGAAGTTTTGATGCTGGCAGCCATTTCACATTGTGCCTTGCAAACTCTTGCCCGACAATATCATAACAAAATATTAGCAACTGATAAATGTCCATGAAGACGTTGGAAAAGTACGAGCAAGTCATTTTGCGAAAGCGAGCGCACGCGATTTTCGAGAATGATTTGCGATCAAGAAAACCGAAACAAGCAAACACGCTGCCGCGTCTGTTGACCTTAATCCGCATTCCAGACAGTTTTTACAACCAAACAGCAGGCGCATGGTTTACGATCGCAGGCACAACAGACGCATGATTTACAACCCTGAGTTAGCAAGCAGGCGCGCGCGGTTCATGACCGTCTGTCATAAAACATTAGGGACCGTTTTTTTGACAGCTGATGAGAAAATGGAAGAACGATCAAAAACCGAGATTTGGAGCAAGAAATCGTGGTTTTGAAAAGGGGTGGAGGTAAAAAATTTAGTTGATGAAAAACAAAAATAACAAAAAATTACAACTGCAGCGACGGCCAGAGCGGACGGTGATGTGAGTGAATTTTGGACGATCCGTGATGAACGAGCAGCTGCAGACGGAGAGAAAGAGTATTTACTGGAATGGAAAGCAACTTGGGTAGGGTTCAACCTAAATCATAAAATACGTGAAATAACAACCGCAAATTCAGGTGCGCGCCGGTGATGTTCTGCTCACGCCATATGCGCTTGAGGAATGGAACCTGAAGCGACCACACGGTGCGATTTTCTATTGGAACCTTTTCATTTCTAATTGTGACCTGTTTAGTGTGTCCCCATTGTCTCTACCGCTTCGAGTGGCCTTACCAACTGCGCCAGCACGTCGCGGCAAAACATTTGGGTGACACGCACGCGTGCTCGGTTGGAATTTCCCTTTTTTCAACAAAAAACAAAGGAAAAAACAATATATTATTTGCAGTGTGGAAAGATGTTCCAGCACAAGAAACACCTGGTTGCTCATAAGAAGCAGAAAAATTGTGATTGATTGAATAAAAATGTCGTTAGACGTGCATGTCGATTTTTATCTCACATACTGTGGTTGAACAGCCAACCGCCACGAAAACTCGTGTATTGAACCGTGCCTGAATTAGCAGGGAGTTCCAAATAGGTCGAAAATCGACCGCAGCTCGGCCGCAAAATTAATTTTGTCTAGATCCGCAAAGGATACATTTTCCGCGTCGAGTATTTTGGTTTTGAATTTCAACACCAAGTGGTATTTTTCGGATTTCATTGTTAAAACGCACGCAAAAATGGCGTTTTTCATTGTTTTGCGTTAGTTTGGGGGTATTTTTCACGATTTTTTCAATCATTTTTTTACAAAAATGTTCCTTTCTTCCAGTTGCCGTGCTCCCCTTCATTGGCGCCCAGCTGTGCAACGAATGCGACTGCGACCACAACGTTGCCGTCTGCCGATCGCCGATCCAACCCGATCCGGCCTGGCCGCCGTCTGGAGGCTGGTTTTTAAGTTTTTTATTAAAAAAATTGTCGAAAACAGGACCCCCCAATTTTTGCCTAAAATAGGCATTTTCGGCCCTAAAACGGCCATTTTCTTGGGCAATTTTTGGCCTTTTTATGGGCATTTTTTCTAAAAAAAATTCCCCCAGACTTTT
>JASAMV010000820.1:0-39534 GCA_030248065.1 Rhynchonema sp. JSB1_4
TGTCGCGAGCATAACTGACTTGTTGTTTATTGTTGTATTGTTATTGCATTTGATTTGTGCATTTTTCGTTTAAAGTGACTCTACAATTGATCGTTGACCGCGTTTGTGTGCAGTCATTTTTTCAGAAAATGAAGACTAGGTAACAGAAACCCAGATTTAGGAAATAGATTTTCAAGTCGTTGCTCTGTGATGTTTCACGGAGCCCACACATTTTTACAGGAGGAGAAAAAATGAAAAAAGTTTGAGGCAGGCCTGTGCGAAACACAAGGTAATCCAATAGAAGATATCTTCAGCGTTTTATACTCAGACGTTTTTCTGTTAAACGAGATATAAAGCATTGTGCGAAACGCCATGTGTGATAAATAATAAACGAAACACTCCAAAAAATCAAGCCTTTTTAAAGCACCCTTTTACTCTAGCATAATTTTAAGCATCTGTGGTGAATGAAATAAGTTGTCAATTAGAAATAAAAATCGTCTAATTATCTAGTATTCAGGATGTGCTTTTCGTTTTTCAAAACCTTACACAGCTCACACAATGTTTACCACAACATGCGCAAGGCAGCCATTCAGACCACGCACAGCGCACACACAACGACAACACACAGCCGGCCGAGGACAATGTTTCAGCTTTGTGTGTGTGCGCTGTGGAAATGGGTGCCTTGCGCATGTTATGGTAAACATTGTATGAGCTGTGTAGGGTTTTGAAAAACGAAAAGCACATCCTGAATACTAGATAATTAGACGATTTTTATTTCTAATTGACAACTTATTTCATTCACCACAGATGCTTAAAATTATGCTAGAGTAAAAGGGTGCTTTAAAAAGGCTTGATTTTTTGGAGTGTTTCGTTTATTATTTATCACACTTGGCGTTTCGCACAATGCTTTATATCTCGTTTAACAGAAAAACGTCTGAGTATAAAACGCTGAAAATATCTTCTATTGGATTACCTTATGTTTCGCACAGGCCTGCCTCAAACTGTTTTCATTTTTTCTCCTCCTGTAAAAATGTGTGGGCTCCGTGAAACATCACAGAGCAACGACTTGAAAATCTATTTCCTAAATCTGGGTTTCTGTTACCTAGTCTTCATTTTCTGAAAAAATGACTGCACACAAACGCGGTCAACGATCAATTGTAGAGTCACTTTAAAGGGGAAATTGCGCATTCCTAATCGCCTTTCAAGATTTACAAGTGCTTAGGGCGAACTTAGGTTAAATCCGGAATCCGGAAACCGGAAATAATTTGCATGCAAAAATACAAAACATTTCCAGACTCCGGAAATATTTCCGGAAAACGCAAAAACTGACATGCAAAAATAATGCGTTTTCCGGAAATATTTCCGGATTCCGGTTTCCGGATTTAACCTAAGGCCGCCCTTAGACAGCAATGTGGGCATCACAAAAATCAAATAATTTGGTACAAACTCTCAAACATGTACCCAGTAGATTCCGTTTAAGACAAGCCACTGGGAACAAAATTCGGCGCGGACCGGCCGAATTTCTACCTGCGCATTCAGGCAAATTGCCTGATCAAAAAGCTGTCAAGGCGACAGAATGTTTCGCACGATTCTTGAAACTCACTAACTATAGAATTTCGCTTTTCTTTATATTTCGAATTTCGACGAATTGTTCCAGCGTGTCTGCTAAATGTTTCATGCTCTGCTTGTCACGCTGGAACAATTCGTCGAAATTCGAAATATAAAGAAAAGCGAAATTCTATAGTTAGTGAGTTTCAAGAATCGTGCGAAACATTCTGTCGCCTTGACAGCTTTTTGATCAGGCAATTTGCCTGAATGCGCAGGTGGAAATTCGGCCGGTCCGCGCCGAATTTTCTTCCCGATTGTTCCCTTTAAACTGCTTCTCCTGGGTACATGTTTGAGAGTTTGCACCAAGTGATTTGACTTTAATGGTGCCCACACGACTGTCTAAACACTTCTAGAGTTTGAAAGGCGATTAGGAATGTGCAATTTCCCCTTTAAGTACGGTCACACGACGAGTACTATTGCTTTCAGTGCTTCGTTCTGTTACTTTCGTGCTACCAGCGAAACATTCTTGGGGCGACGCAATTTTCTTGTGCAAAGATAGTTGTTGCGCGGGCGCCCCGATACGAGGGCATGATGGGGAACTACTATTGTGAGTCTTGAAATGCGGGAGACTTACTGAAGGTTGCGATTTTGACAAGTGTGAAAGTTTTTCTCTCTACGGGCGAACAATTACCTGGTCGAAATCAAATTGCGAAATCCTTACAGTTCAAAAAAGTCACATGACTGCGACAGATCAGATACAATCACCAAGTTTTGATAACGAAAAAACCGTACTGGATGTGACCAACTTAACAAAAATGAGGAAAATAGAGGCACCTACCGGGTGCAACACTGGGCGTCGACCTTCCGGATTCGGTATCATTGTTCGATGTATTATCCGTGCCGGCACCTTGACGTCGTTTCACGCCAAATCCTAAGCACACAGGAACCCTAATTGCTGATGTCTGATGTCATGTCTAAACCCTTCCTCCACAGCAACCGTTGACCATTGCACCCACCTGCACAGAACTTATCGCATACCCATCGACCACTCGGGATCGCGCGCATCCCGACGCAGAACGTGTGATAGCCGCGGTCGCAACGGTCACAGAACATCATCTTGTCCTGAAAAAAAGTGAAGATAATTGAAGAAAAATCGAAGTGACGACCAGGGATTTCGGGTTTTTTACCGACGAAGAATTTTACCTTTTCGATCAATCTTCAATCGAAAGTTTCATCACATCCCTTTCCATTCCAACTAACTACAGTAACCCACCAAACTCGTCTGCTGATCCTACCCACCACATCACTAATCTACCAAGCTCCAATTAAGAAAAGACTAAATTCATCGCAAACCAGCCTTTTTCAACATCTGGAGCCAAAACAACAGCACCAAGACGGGATAGAGTAAAGAAATTCAAGAGAAGATCCAAGATCAACTGAAATCCCTCGCGCAAACATGGCCGCCTGAAGCTTTGAAGCGTTGGAGCAATCTGATGTGGAGCGAAAGGAGCGCAATTGAATAGGACCATGAACTACTGAGATTGACTGCAAAAATGCTGATAGTGATATGTCCTTTGGATCTATTAACGGCTTTAGCTTATGATCACTTAGGAGAAATCGCTCAGCTTTCTTTTGTTTGTCTTTGGATTTTGTGATCCCTCTTGTGTAATGGTGATCATCATTGTTCGGAGCTCAGAATATAAAAAAAAAGTGACGACCAGGAACTTCTAATTGGACAATTCTTCATCAAACGACTTTTTTAATGAGGCGTTTTAATAATTAATGAGACCTGCATGATTTACTGGACATTGTAACATGGCGCAAAATGGACTGGCGCATGTGCTGAGAAGCTGCCCTAAATTTATAGTCGCTTGATCAAGACACAATCGTCGTCTTTGTGTGATCCCCTGACCAAGTTTCACTGCGTCGGGAAAATTGTTACAAGCCACCACTAGGGTGCCAGGGCCCGCACTGGCAGACCCGACAACTGGAAAGCAAAAACCAATAAGAAATGTTCCGACATTGATGCAAAAAGAAAAGGTTTCGGGCATCAAATCAAATCAAGCGTGAGGTCCACCGTCAAAAAACATTTGACTAAAAATGCCAGTCACATAAAGCAAACCTCCTGATCGAGCTTCGAGCAGACACTGCACGGTTTGCACTCGATACACATCCACGCGTAGTCCTTGCACACCAGGTACATGTCATCGGTCATATCCAAACAGGCCACATGACTAACGGCAGCACACTGCGCACAACGCATTGCACGCTCGTCGTTCTTGATTGGCTCGTGGCACATGGCGCACTGCAACAAAACAGCTATGACTGTATTCTGCTTTGTTAATTTGGTGATGCACACTTTGCATGGCTCTCCATATGATGAACGGCAGGTTCAGATGCAAATCTGCCATTAAACTACCATTATCGGGCATTTACATATTGTATTCACCACAAAGAACGTGGACTGTTGTAAAGTATAGCCTGTCGTCATTGCAGTGACACGGTCGGAATCCGAGATTTCGGTCACCAATGAGTGTTGTTCACCGTTACCGAGTATTTTTTGAAAGACATCAACTACGACAAATTGTGGGCGAGACCGTCGCCATTTCACGCTAAAAAGGGTGGATGCTATTGTGATGTGCACCCAAACATAATAAAAACAAATAAACTGCTTGTTCAGTTGTCAACTCAAGCAGCCCTGAACGAACATGAGAAATATATGCATGGCATTTGGGCTGCGGCGTTGACAACATGAATACAAAGCCAAAACAAACAGACCGGTTGCGCTTCGGGCTCGTTTGCCGCTGCGGCTGCCGTTTCAGATGCTTGAGTCTCACCATCACCACTCTCACTGACGACCGATGCGCGATGACCCGCTAATTGTGCTGCGTACTGGAAATCACAATTGGGTGATTAAGCTCAATTGCCAAGCACCATAGCGTTCTAAATAAATAGGCCGATATAAAATTTGATGACCGGATCTCGATTGGATATGCGATGTTTTTTTTTACCGCGGAGAATATTTCGACATATGCTGATATTGATATCATAAAGTTTAACCAGCTCACTGTTCCGCCACAACATTCCTACTCGTCTGAATCAGTGCCATCACAAATATCACAAAATATCTTTCAGCACAACAATCACGTGACCACGCGATGCTATCCGACAAGCAAGTCTGACACAGCCGCACATCAAAAAATTGAACGAACAGAAAAAACGTCCGACTGTTGATCAACACACCTCCATTTCCAAATGACTGACACGAATGGGTGGTGGTGACGCGTGACGTCGCACGGGCACTCGGTCAGCAACACTGCGCACACTGCCCACTGGCAACTCGCTCAGTTCGGATGGCGTGTAACTGAAATCGATATATGATGTTTCATTTCACATCACAGTCCGCCCTCTTGCTTGTTTGTGACCCTTAGTCTGCTGATACGTTTCGTCCTGGTAGTCTGATGTGGTTCATGTCCTATTTGCGCCCTTCGATGTGGCCCGCATTCTTCACAGAAACCGAAAATGCCGGAATCCAATCACGTCATCATAAACACAGCAGACTGTCGATTATATGGGTGGGGATGCGCACAACAAACTGACAAACGTTTTATGAAAGTCCTGATATTGATTCGGCATCAATGCAACTGGATACGAGCTCGGTCGCGTCTGATCGGGCGGAAGCACCGTGTGTTGACCGCGCGGTGCTTGGATAATCTGGAAACAGTTTGGTAATGTTAAGAAAATCGCAACCAGCTGGGGTTTTGAACGTATTTTGCAAAAATTGTACGCCGTTCCCTGATAAATAATTGATAAGCTTTTTAGATATATTGCCCGTGTCCCACATGCACAGCCGAGCTTTAGCTTGGTCTGATGCCAAACAGTGAATATTCTTTCCCATGATAAAAAATGTCTATCCAATTCACCACAACTAAAATAGACTCACAAACCCCACTACGCCACCCACCATGGTGTTCATATCCCAGAACTGTTTGCGATCCCGTCGTCTCTCACTGTTCAGTTCAGCGTTGTGCGCCTGCACTTGTTGGATCGCCTTGACACGCAACTCGGCCATCTTGCGACTGTCCGCTTTGATCTGAATGATATAATGCATGTTTTTGAACGTATTTTTTTGGCGCAATTGTAGGCACCTGGAATTTTCTCCGTTTTTCATTTACCGGGCCCAAAAAAGTCAAATTTCAGGATTACTACCGGCATACAAGTGTGAGCATTATCTATTTACAACCGTCAACGTTAACTGAGTTTCTCGTGTGACCGGATCTTTTGGTAAAGCGTAGTCGGAGAGATTTCGTGTTTGAACAACTTTGACCAGTTTAAAAGCTGCTGGTGATCTAGTACATCTTCTACACTGGTCGAATGTACCATTCTCAAAAGTAATTTCGGGAACTGACATCGGAGACAAAAATGAATATTATGTTGGATGGACGATAGTTCGATCAAATTTTTGGTTTTATATCTTCGATCATGTTTGGATGTGCTTTGATGATCAGCGCACGATGAATAAGGTGCTTTATTATGAGGCTAAAACGCAACATTTCTTCCGCTAAACGTGGCACAAAATCTAGTGTTGATGTCTTCCAGCGGAATTATACTTGTCCATTTTGGGCTTGAAGACAATGAGGACAAAGTTTTGTTTGAAGTATATTTTACGATAGTGTTGGAGCACTAATTTCGACCAGCGTAAAAATTGTTCCCCTGCACAAAATGAACAACTTTTACGCTGCTCGAAATCAGTGCTCCATGATTCAAACAAAAACTTGTCCTGACATTTCTGCACTCACATGTTCAATTTCAATACGTTTGCGAATGGCCTCCTCGCGCTCCAAATCGGCCAATAATTTCTGGTACGACTGAAACAAATCGCAAAAACAGCATAAATGCCTGCTTTCGTTTCTGTAAAACAAGGCAAAGCTGTCAACAAGCCAGAGCCAACCTTGTAATGTTCGGGATAGTCACTGACCATCAAGTCAAGCACCTCATCTGAGCGAAGTGCACACAAACCTGTGAACAATTGGGAAATGGTCAGTTAGTTTTGGAACAAACAACAAAAGCGATTAGATAGAATCTGCCTCGCAAACGTAACTTTGAAAGTCAAAATTGTTTCAATGTTTGCTTATACTCCTATCACAAATCTGGACAGTGTTTACTGTTCACGATATCGGTCAAGAAACTAGAATGACAGTGAACACTGAATAACATCCTCAATTCAAAATATCTCAAAATTGGCCGACCACAATGATATCTTCGATGACCAGACCAACTCTGACATTATGTCGTCTAATATACTTCAAATAAAGCACAAAATAACCCACCAAAGTCCGCCACCAATTCGCCCACGGCACCGCGATGCGTCAGGAAATCACGCTCCTCCTTCTCCACCTGCCGTCTGGTGATGTCCGGGTATTTGCGTTTGAATGACTTCACGTCCAGGTACTCCATGATTTGCTCCTGAAGTGAAAACAGTGCCTGGTCGGAACGAAATGTTTTGACATACTTCGAAATGAAACGTAATTTTTAGATAGATAATTTTTTCAACGCACACATTGCAAAAACGAAGCACCAACCTGTAGGAACCAATGATCGCCCGATCCAATCGGCCACTCATACTCGTGCAGATTCACGGCACTCACCCCGCCACTTTCGTTCACGACTTCCTGCAGCGAAAAATATTGGTCATGAAACTTTCAACAACTTTGCGTCCTCCAGGCACTTCCCTAATTTTCTTGGTAAATGAAACGCCAGTCATCGACTATGATCATGCGGATGAGCTGCAAATTTTATCAACAGAACGTGCCACACACCATTTTCGGTCGTTTCGGCGTGCTTGAATCCGTCGGTTGTGACGAATCATTTGAACTTTCATCGATCACAGCGTCAGGTTGTAGACCGAATTCTTCGCGAATGCTTTTCTCCACACCTGCAACAGCGATTTTTAGGCACTGGGTGCAGGAAAATCGAAGTCTAATCGCATCAAACAATGCGATATTCACATCGAAAATCATTAGGCCGCTCTCTGACAAAAGCAAAAAGCAAAAAGTTTAACGCACACTTTTTGCTTTTTGCTTTTGTCAGAGAGCAAAAGCAAAAAGTTGACTTTTTGCTTTTGTCAGAGAGCAAAAAAGCAAAAAGCAAAAAGTTGTGCAGCGCGCACAAGCAGCAAGCATTAGCGTGTTCCAAAGCCGGTGTAATTATTGATTTTCGGGTTTGTGCAGCCTGGTTTTGGGCGTAAAAAGTCATGATGACTTTTTGCTTTTTTTCAAGTTTTTGCTTTTTGCTTTTGCTCTCTGACAAAAGCAAAAAGCAAAAAGTCAACTTTTTGCTTTTGCTCTCTGACAAAAGCAAAAAGCAAAAAGTCAACTTTTTGCTTTTGCTCTCTGACAAAAGCAAAAAGTGTGTGTTAAACTTTTTGCTTTTGTCAGAGAGCGGCCTAGAACATTGATATCACTTGATGACCATTCAGGTCTGGAAATGGTTTGTCACACCGTACATGACTACCAGCGTTCAAAATAATTCCAGATTAATGATCACCGACCGCGCCAATAATTTTACGAGTGCCGTTTTCTCAGGACAGCCAAGACACCGATTTGTTACCCCAAAATTCGACCAAAAAACAAGCAAAAATCAACGCCAACATTGTTTGGAATGCGGCACGCCCTCGAATTTATTCGATCGTTTCTCATCCGGGTCACTGAACAATCGACCACCGCAGTGCCTGTTACGACAACGCCAACGAATCTGACCGGACTTCCGCTGACCGTGCTGTTTGTATGAATGACCGCTCCACCATAATATGCCTGCGAAGCACTTTGTTTCAAAGTTGCCCCAAAAAATTTAGGCAATTTTAGGCGCAAGGCCCAGGTATTACAATTTGCCCTGCCAGATTATATTTGCAACTTGGACCTAACAAAGTGTCTGATTAAACTAAAGGTACAATTGAGCGTTGCGGTCCACTTCAGCACCTTTGTGCCCCCAGTGTGCAGCCAAACAAACTGTCCGTCACAAAACATTTCGAAACGAACCGTCTTCATCTTCGATCTCCGTTGACTTTCGATAAGCTTTATTCGAATTGTTAGCCATTTTTAATCCTGCGGCTTGTCTGCTAAAACCAGGGTTTTTTTTTCAAAATTCACTAGGTGCAACTTAGGTGCAACCCCCAATTTTTAGGTGCAAGCTGGCCAAAGTAGGTGCAACCCCTATTTTGGACAAAAAACGCCAATTTTAGGCTTTTTTGCCAGGTTGTGTGTTCAATGCTATTTGCGTGCTTTTAGAAGTTCAATAAAGTTGTAACGCAATGAATGCCTTTTCCTTTAGCAAAAGCAAACTTTTCAGGGAAAGTTCAACATTTTGTAGCACATTTTGTACTAGTTTCATTATTGAGAACCGATTGAGAAGAAAACGAAACAGTAAAATTTTCATGTCACCATATCCACATTTGGGGGTCACGTACGAATCAATTACCTTCGCTGTTCATTTACTGTGTGGGTATCTAATACTGTTGTCATGCTCTGCTCTAGTTCTAGTCAGTGTAGTTCCTGGGGGGAGGGGGTCCCCTCCTAAGGTACACTAACCGCCGCGACCAAGGTACACTAGTACACTAACCGCCGCACCAGGTACACTAACCGCCGCAATTTTTGCCTAAAATAGGCATTTTTAGCCCAAGAAGGGCATTTTAGGCCTAAAATGGGTAATTTTCAGGTCAATGTTGTCAAAAGTCACCAAAATACCCTATTTATGGAGAATTTTTTCCAAAAAAGGCCAAAAATAGGTCAAATTTTTTACCTCAAAGAAGGACTTTTTCCTGAATTTTGGTCTTCCCCCCTCATTCTCCCCACAGGGAGGTACACTAACCGCCGCACCGACAAAGTGGGTAGGTTCACTAACCGCCTCGCCGGACCAGGAACTACACTGATCCTAGTACAGCATGTATTTGTTTTGAATCTTATCACCAGCACACCAGGTACTAACTGTGTACGAAATCAATCAATCAGATCAATATTTTTTGCCGATGTCGACCAAATGCTTCGATGGAATTTATTGGAAGGAATGAAAAGCCGCGCAGCGCATTTTTTTGTTTCTAAGCTTTCCAACCTTAAAAGATGCTGTATAAATGCTAAATTAAGCAAATAAGGGCCCAAAATTTTAGGTGCAACCTTGCACCTAACCCTGAATTTTTAGGTGCAATTCTGATTTTTTAGGTGCAAATTGCACCTAAAAAGTGTCTAAAAAAACTATGGCTAAAACTATCAAATGAAAGATTCGTTAAAATACAGCGTTATGCAGGGAGAGCCATCATCAGTTTTAAAATGGCGCGCGGACCAACAACGCAAATCCGCAAAGCAATAATTGTGAACACAAATTGTGAAACCGGTGCAGTTTTATTTCACAGCCTTCTTGGATAATTTAGTACGTTGCACAGCATAATCATTGGACATTGGAACAAAATCTGGTGGAAAAGCAACACTGCAAAAAGTGTTTCCCTCAGTGACATGACAACTGACGGTGATGAAATAGGAAATACGAAACAAAGAAAGCACACCAGGAATAATTTTCACAGTTGCACCACCACAATTGGCAGCACCCGTAATTCAACCATCGCCATAATTCGCACTGAACTGTTGCAGTTTGCTCATGTGTTCCATGTTAGTACTTGGTCGGATACTGTGCAATGCGTCCAGAAAATCAGACACGCGCAATGGACGCAACTGGAATCGATATGTTCTGAGTGAACGAATCAAACCGGATGATAGGATCGCGTCTTTGTTGAACTGAGATTTGGTTAAAATCACAAATGTCAGCTATTCAACTCAGTCACGTGACCAAGGCTGATGATCCATCGACAAGTCGCCACGAATAACACAAAAATACTTTTTGATCAACAAAGAACACACAGAACCTGATCAGCTTTGAGCGCCTGCAACTTGCTGGTTGGCACCTCACGGACGGGTGCCATTGCGGCCTCGGCTGCCAGATTGGTTAGGTCGGAATTTGAATAGCCATCGGTTCGTTGCGCGATTCGATTCAGGTCGGACTGCAAAACAAACGCATTTTGTGTTTCCCTGGGACAATTTCGAGATTGCGACATTGTGACAGAATTGCGAAATGTGTCGCAAAGCGCTCTGCCGGACTCAAATGCATAAAAGTTAGCCAAAAGCCATGTGCTTTATGGGCGCGCAGAATGCGTAAGCAAGTAAAACGGAAACGACTGCAGAATAAAAAATGGCCCCGTTCCTAGTTGACATGAAGAATTAACGCAACCAGCCGGCAGTGGCATTTGCACCTGTGACAATTGATGATGCGTCTTCTTGTTGTTCAACAGCGAGCTCAGCAGCGCACAACGCGCCCGACTGTCTGGCAACGGGACGAAGATACGTTTAGGGAAACGGCTGCAATCAGCAAACATTTTGTCACAGTTTTTGTTCATTCAATGGCGACCAAATACGACGGCAGCACAGTGACCAGCTGGAAATAGTCATCGGATTGGTTCAGACAGACCAATCTCATTAGTTAGACTTGTCCGCCGATGCGATCCGACCTCATTGACGAGATCGGTCCTCAGTCATAACTGATCCGAAGTGATCTGATCACCACGCGCGATACTGGATAACAAGAATATTACTCTGTCACAACATTGCTGAAGGAACAAGCATGTTTTTTGTGAACGAGACATGCTCCATGGTCAAACGTACCGAATCACGGCGTCGTCAAGATCGAACGGTCGATTGGTGGCGCCCATCACCAACACACGTTCGTCACTGGAAGTGCCCACCTGAAAAAAAACATTCGGTTTTTTTTCTTTTCAAAACTCATACTTCTACTAGAATAGGGAGGGGCAATGCATCTCATGACTGATGAGGACCCGGGTGCATTGTGACATATATAGTCTCGTGATGGGGTCCGAAACTATATATGCAGTTTGAGTCTACTCTACTACTATAAATATTGCTCACATTTATAAAAAAAACTAAATAAAACACTGCTATACACTCCCTTTATCACCGATTGTCGCTCAATTCGTGCTGTTTTCAGACTAACTGTCGGTGCATCAAGGCATCATCGGTGACGGGTTTCGCAGCGTAACATGACCTATGTGTCCATCATAAAATCATCAAACACAAACCCCATCGAATTGAAGTAGAAACTCAGTTTTCAGCCGCCGACTGACTTCGTTGTCCCGTTCGGATCGAATACAGAGAATCGAATCAATCTCATCTGCAATTTTGTGCTTATCTGATATTGATATATAACAATTGATTGCACTTGCTTTTTATAAGGAGAGGATCTGGAACCGGGGCATCTATAGACAATGTAAAAGAGCTATTACAAGGGATACAATGGCAGCCTGAAAACCATCATCGCAATGACTAGCGCAGAGGCAGATGTTGAATAGTAACTTTAGTTGGTCGGACGAAAAGCAACAACAAAAATGACAAGCAATAAACGGCCACGGACAAACCGATGAAAATGATAGCCGGTTGTAGCTGACGAGCCATGGCAAACATCGCTTTCACTAACTTCTCAGCTTCGCCCACCCACTTTGAGGTCAACGCAGCTGCGCTGATATTGAAGAATGTACAACTGCCTTCGTGCGATACGGCCTTGGCCTGGAGACAGTGTTGTCAAACATCACCAGCTGGCTGGCCGGCAATTTGGTATTCATTTCGCGCAAAAACCTTTGAATTCAGCAAACCGGGTCAAAAATTTTTGATGAATTAAAACAGCAAAGTTTTGCCTGCTTTTGGTCCAAAAACACGATGTCGGGAGTCTGGTGTTGCTGAATATTATCAAAATGTCGGGTGTCGGGTACTTCCAGACAGTGTGGTGGCAGGCAAATGGTTGCAAGGCACCCTGGGGGGATGGATCCAGATGGTTGCAAGGTACCCACCTACCCAGCCTCCAGAAGGTTGCAAGGTACCCATGAGGTCCGAAAAAAGGTGTTTTTGCATGCATTATACTGCAAAATAGGTGCTTCTTTGCATTTTGGCCGAAACTTTGCCTAAAATAGCTATTATATGGAGGTTTGCGCGCGGAGCGCGGAATTTTTGGTGTTTTGAGGTCGAAAAACACCCATTTTTTGCCTATGAAAACCATAAATTGATGGTTGCAAGGTACCTACCCTTCCCCCCATCCCCCCAAGACGTGGTTGCAAGGTACCTACCCCTTAGGGGGAATCCCCATCCCCCAGCCACTACACTGCTTCCAGAGGGTTGTCAGCTATCGGGCACCCCCTCCCCTAGATCTCTAACCCTAGACACAAACAGATTCACAACAAGGTGCTGCTGTTGTTGAAAGAAAAGCAGCTTTTACAATCCCGAATGCTACAGAAATTTCGTGCGGAGTAACAGCCGTTGGGCGAGGTGGACGATATAGCCAAGAATGGACACAACGCAGACTAACTAACCAGCATCGTCTTTCCATTTCCAGGCGGACCGAACAACAGTATGCCCTTCGCTGGCTGTCTGAGTCCGGTAAACACATCTGGATTGAGTGCCGGCAGAATCACAGCTTCATATAGTGCCCTTTTCGCCGTGTCCAAACCAACAACATCATCAAATGACACAGGCGCACCATCATTGTTGTCCAACACTTGGTCGAGGATCATATGCGCCAGTTTGCTGTCGATGCCTTTCAGGCGCGACTGAAATATTGAACGTAGGTTCGAAGGACAACGCATCACAGACAATCCGGCAAGCGAACACGGGGCTGTTCTGTTGTTGAACTGTATAATGTTGCTTGTGATATCATCAAAGGACCACCACCCCATGTTTCAAGTGTACCTATCCCGTAATGTGTGACGAAGATTTCCACAGTTCTGAGGAAGCTCTCGCAAAACGCAACCGTGCGATCAAATTTCAAATAGGGTCAGTGCGCACACAGTCATGTTTGTCCTGCTAGTCATGAATTTGGTAAGCAGGAGCATGAGCTGGGTGGGGTCGAAAATCTCGAAAAAAAATCCCAAAAAAAATCCTGATAAGCAAAAATCCCGAAAAATGAGAGAGGAAAATACAAGGTTTAATGTGCAGAAAGGGGTATTCATGTAGTTGGAGTCCGTAATTTGGGGACTGGATCAGTCGGGTCTCAAGATATTGAAATTCTCGTTCGGTCATGTCTTCCTGGAGCTTGTATTTTGTGGATAGTTCTTTTACGTGGGCAGGTCTTCCTGTCTGGCAGCCTAAGCCTAAGCCTAACCCTGAAAGAAAGCCTGAGCATGTGCATTTTTAGTGATGTTTCTTGAGTATGAACAGGTCTTCCTGACTGGCATTCTAAGCCTAAGCGTAACAGTAAATGCCAGCCTGAGCACCAACTACATGAATGCCAATTTCTGACAAAAAAAATTAATCCATTTCCACACCTTTTTATTTTTCGGGATTGTTGCTTTTCGGGATTTTTTTTCGATACTTTTCGTTTCGGGATTTTTTCGGGATTATTGACGGCCACCCATGAGCTGGACACAAAACACGCTTTGTAAACCGAAACACTGATCGTGTCGTCGCCAAAAATAGCAAACCACAGGCCAAACACACACACCGCAACATCAGCGCGACCTCTGCTCGTGCTCCGGTCAGCCACTCTCGTCCGATGTTGTGCTTTTCTATCCGCTGCCACATTCCCATTGACACGACGGGACGCCACCGGCGGTTTGGTCGTTGATTGTCCAGGCATCTGCTTATTCTTCGAAACTCTGCCACCACCACCTCCTGCCCCTGTTATCTTGTTATTGTTCGAAGAACCGAGCTTTTTCGCTTTTCCCGCCGCTGTTGTTGTTGTGCGAGAGCAACGACCGGCCACTTGGAAAGGATGGAGAAACATGAGCTTTTCAATCGTAACAGAACATCATCAAGTCAGGATCTAAAAGCGAAGTGTTGAAGTCCAGAGGTTCATATTTGGAGACAAAAGTAGCATGTGGTGGCGAATTTGCAGACGGCCAAAAATTATAAGAACGTAGTAATGGGACCCATGATGGCAAGTAACTCAATTGTAATCTAGTAATAAAAAAATGAATTGTAAAGTGGCAAGCAATTCAAACATCTGCCTCACAAACTGAAGCGTTACTTACAAATCAAATTGCAAGCGCCTACCTTAGCAGCGATAAACCCTGAAGTGAAAACACACCCAAGTCCGTTAGTCGATGCTCAACTTCCTCCAAGTTCTTTGCCATTTTCTCGCGCAACACAGACGTGCGATCGGTCTTTTCCGGCGACATTCCATCAATCGATATTTCTAGTCCTTTTTTCAATTGATCAACCCCGGCGCGATAGTGCTTGATGACCACTTCACGACGACTTCCGTTCTCTGAATGGTTAGGCTTAGGTATGGTAAGACACATGATACAGCAATGTGCTTTTCTGCATGCCTGGTTTCCACACACAACCGAACCGGGTGGAGCACCAGGGCATCGTCAGTGCGAACGCAATCTGTAAATCATCACACGACAAGATCATGTTTGTTGAAAACATTAGGTACTACCTAGCAGCAGCAGCAGGTAACATCTTTGGTGACCGTGTATTTCTGATGCCAATCTTGTCTCTCCCAAACCAGCCAGTGTTCGTATATGCCTTCAACTCACCAGTATACTGGCAGGCGGAAAAAAACCGGTTTTTTTTCCGGAAAAAAAAACCGAAAAAAACCGTTTTTTTTCCGAGACCCGAATACTTTTCCATTTATTTTTCCGTGGGTACCTTTTCGGTTTTTGATCAAAAAAATATCGGTACTTTATTCCAATTTTTCCAAAAAATTGTAATGCAAAACTGATGAGTTTTTCGATTTCAGTGAAAAATTGGCTCGAGCACAAAAATTAACCGGCCCAAAATAGGGCCAAAAAGCGTGTAAACCAAGTGTTTTCGACTGACTTCAACACTCTTCAAGAGCACTCTCGTCACTTCGAACAAATTTTGCACTGAAATTGTTATATTTTTCGAAATTACGTTCTTAAGTACTGGAAAAGTATTTGGAAAAAAAACGGTTTTTTTCGGAAAAAAACCGTTTTTTTTTCACGAAAAATAAAGAACGGTTCTTTATGACAGTATACTCACCAGCACCGGCCAAGTCTTCGTTCTCTTCAATCTCCAGTCCCTGCAGAATGTGCGTGAATGCCGTTTTGTGGTACATGTGCAAACGATCGTACGCGCTCACGGACAACGACGAAATCGGTTTCGACCCCGCTTGTGATGTATTTGAATTCATCGCCGTCATAAAACCTTCTCCTAAAATCCGCACCGCATTATTTCGGCTGCTTATTTTTTAGGGTGCGGGACAGGGGCAGTGTACTATCATTAGGGATCGGAGATCGGAAGGTGCACAGTTGGGAAAAACATTTTCTTCTGATTATGAAAAAAAGGAAAAAAAAGCAAAAAAAATTTTCTTTTTCTCAAGGACTGATTTTTCTGATTTTTTCTATTTCTCAAGGACCATTTTTTCTGATCTTTTTTCTTTCTGTTGGCTTTAAACCGCTTCTATTTGCACAAACACGGTTTCGTAGCCCACTGAAATCGTCAAACGTCTCAAAGTTATGTTTCTATTTTGTCCTTTTGAATGCTTCAATCTTAATTCCAGCGGAAACAAATCAGTTATGATATTTAAATAGGTAGGAAACAACGGTTCCTGAGGACAATGACCTCCATTCCAGCAAATCGAGGCACCTGGAGTACCGTGCTCTAAATTTTATTGTTTCAATGCATTTATAACGGCCAAAAACACGCTCATATTTGCTTTGTGCACATCAAGCGGACTTTTCACCCACTGGCCCGGGCCGAGCCGAGTTTAACCGGTCCGTTCCGATGCCTTGCCTGCCGCAGAACAAAAATCCTCGTATTTCTCTTTTATTTCGTAGTGGAGAACTGAGAGGACCATTTTTTATAGTGCCCAGTGGGTCAGTAATTTATATTTTTGGAAAAAAACGGTTTTTTCCGAAAAAAAAAACGTTTTTTTCAAATAAATTACCAGTACCGTAAAAACCTAAATACAGCCCCCCCTGTGTTGGAGGTACTCTGGAGGGCAGTGTAGTTCCTGGCGGGGAGGGGGGTCCCCCCTAAGGTACACTAACCTAGTACACTAACCGCCGCGCCAGGTACACTAACCGCCTCAATTTTTGCCTAAAATAGGCAATTTTAGGCCTAAAATGGGCATTTTTTAGGCCGAAAATGGGCGCTTTTTAGGTCGATGTTGTCAAAAGTCGCCAAAATACCCTTTTTGTAGAGAATTTTTTCCAAAAAGGGCCAAAAATCGGTCAAATTTTCTACCTCAAAAAGTGACTTTTTCCTGAATTTGGGTCTTCCCCTCCCCCTTCCCCCCCAGGGAGGCACACTAACCGCCGCACGGAAAAAAGGGGTAGGTACACTAACCGCCGCGCCGGACCAGGAACTACACTGCTGGAGGGGGATACCTATTTTGGGTAATTTGAGGCAAAAAGCACTGATTTTACACCATTTAGCCATTTTGGTCAAAAATTGGCACTTTTGGGGCAATATCGGGGGGGGGGGTACCTTCTGTACCGGGGGGATACCTACTGTACCATGCCAGACATCGGGGGGATACCTCTGTACCAGGCGTCGGGATACCTACTGTATTAGTGGGGGCTACCCCCCCCCACCTCCAACACTCCCCCCCCGGTATAGAGCCCCCCGCAATACAGCCCCCCAAAAAAGGGGTCAGTGAATTAATAGAGCCGCCTAAGTAACCTCTCCTACACAGTAGTGAATTAAGGCTTGATAGTTGTGCACTGAGTACTTGGTCAGGGTGTTGACGATAGATAGATTGGGACCCGAAATGTGTTGACGATAGATAGATGACCCAAGTCCGAAATCTAAAATGGGCATTTTGAGGGTAAAAATCGGGGCGGGTAGGGTACCAGGGCGGGCCGGGTAGGGGGGGAGGGTACCAGAGCGGGGCGGGTGGGGGGGTAGCGTACCAGGCCGGGGCGGGTAGGGTACCATTGGGGGGCACCCCCCCCAACCCCCCCCCCAGCCAGTGTAGGTCCTGGGGGGGAGGGGGGGTCCCCCCTCGGGTACGTTATCTCCCCCTCGGGTGGTACACTATCCCCCTATCTCCCCCTCCGGGTACACTATCTCCCCCAATTTTTGCCTAAAATGGTCATTTTTAGGCCTAAAACGGGCATTTTCAGGTCAATGTTCTCAAAAGTCGCCAAAATACCCTTTTTATGAAGAATTTTTTCCAAAAAGGGGCAAAAATAGGTCAAATTTTCTACCTCAAAAAGTGACTTTTTCCCGAATTTGGGTTTCCCCCCCCCCCCGCCTTCCCCCCCTCGGGGGTACACTATCTCCCCCTCCGAAAAAAACGGAGAGTCCGCTATCTCCCCCTCCGGACCAGGAACTACACTGCCCCCAGCCACAGCACTGCAGACAGAGCACATAATACGACTCTTATTGACGAATAGACACGAATAAATGCTATTACAAGCGAAAAAACATAGGTAATTTTTTGCTTGTTTATGACTTAACAAGTGCCGCGTGTGCACTTGTCTGGCAATTATGATTGGTCTGTGTCATATTCGCAGTTGTGTTCAATGTTTGGTGTGGGCATTGTGGGCTGCCCGAAAAAAGCCTTGTTTTCACCTGTTTAGCCTCTTTTTAATCGATTTTGTAACATAGTTTGGGACCCTCAACAAAAATTTTTCGCCATTTTAGACCAAAAAACGCATTTTTCTCCGAAAAATAAATTACCGGTAATGTTTCGGGTAATTTATTTTGGACATTTATCCGGCTCCGGAAGAAAAGGTTTTTTTCGCTTTTTTACCAGGAATTAGGGACACGGGCCGGGCACCAGACGTTTTTTCTGGCACGGTCGTTCTCGTTCTTTCTTTCCTCTGTTTTTTTCACTTTTTCCTCCGAAAATTGGGGCACCCTGAAAATGTGATTTTTTCTTAATTGCCCATTTTGTTCTGTTTTTTTCTTTTGTCCTTCTTTATTTTTTTCTTAGAAACAAAAAGAAAAATGTTTCTTTACCAATTCTGTCTAGGCCTGGGCACAATACCACTTTTGACACCCAATACCAATACCCAATACCAATACCGGCCCTGTACCAATACCCAATACCCAATACCAATACCAAATTGGTGACCCAATACCAATACCCAATACCAATACCGGGTGAAACCCAATACCAATACCAATACCCAATACCAGATCAATACCACTGAAGTGCCTGGTATTGGGTTTGGTATTGGGTTGGTATTGGTATTGAGTATTGGGTATTGGGTTGGTATTGGTATTGGGTATTGGGTATTGGTCTTAGTATTGGTTTGGTATTGGGTTTTTGGTCTGGTATTGGGTTGGTATTGGGTTTGGTATTGGTTTGGTATTGGGTTTTGAGTCAGGTATTGGGTTTGGTATTGGTTTGGTATTGGGTTTTTATGAATTAGTATCGGGTATTGGTTTTGACCCAATACCTGAGCAAACCCAATACCAATACCCAATACCAATACCAGGCCAGCTTCAATACCAATACCCAATACCCAATACCAGAATTAGACCCAATACCAATACCAAACACCGGTATTGGTATTGGTATTGGGTGGTATTGGTATTGGGTATTGGGTATTGTGCAGAGGTCGCAATCGGGCCGGGTTTGGCCGGCCCGGCCCGGCCCGAGCCCCCAAATCTCCGGCCCGGCCCGGCCCGGCCCGACCCGTACCCCGAAATCTCCGGCCCGGCCCGGCCCGAACCCCCAAATCTCCGGCCCGGCCCGGCCCGGCCCGGCCCGATTTTTTTGGCTCAGATTTTAACCCAATTTTTGTCATAATTTTTTCAATTTTTTGACCCTATTTTTTTGGTTGAAAATTCATTTTTTTCCTTGAAAAGTCGTCAGATAGACAATACCAATGGTGCAGCAGGGGGTGGGGTCCCCCTAGGTACAGTAGGTTAGGTAGATTGACGCTCCATCGTGGTACATACAGTAGGTAGGTCGCCGCCCGGCGGCTGGTACAGTAAGTAGCTATTTTTGGCTCAAAATGGTATAAAATCGGTATTTTTCACTCCAAAAAGGCGAAAAATCGCGCGCGAAATGAGCGTTTTAGAGTACATTTTCATCAACATTTTTATACCACTGGTAGGTAGGTTGTCGCCCCACATTTTTAGTGGTACAGTAAGTTGCCGCCCCGCCTGGGTAGCTACACCACTGGACAATACTGATCACTTACTTGCCGAATCCGTCAGAAATTTTAGTATTTTTGACAAAAAAATCCCTACTTTTTTCAGTAAAATAAGTCACTTCAGAAGCTTCGGGCCGGGGTGCCCGGCCCGGCCCGGCCCGACCCTCCAAATCTCCGGCCCGGCCCGGCCCGGCCCGAGCCAAAAGCCCAATCCCGCGGCCCGGCCCGGCCCGGCCCGGCCCGGCCCGGCCCGGCCCGAGGTCGGGCCGGCCCGATTGCGACCTCTGGTATTGTGCCCAGCCATAATTCTGTCTGAATAGAACAGCCACCCCCCCCAAATTTAACCCCCAAAATGACCCCAGTGAAAAAATAGAACCCCGTGTTCTATTTGCGACAATACGGTACCCTGGTTCACAACACGGTCACGAACACGACCAAAAAATTTAATAAAAAACAAAATTTCAAAATAAAACAAGAAAGAGTGATCAAAAAAACTTGTAAAAACTCCGAGTCTTCTCAGTGCACACCAATTTTTGTCTGCACGCCTTTTCTGTTTCCCCGGGATTTGACGATTTTGCCTTTCTGATTCAAGGATGTTTCTCCAGTAACATCAGGTCACAGAAACGTCTAATTTATGCACATGAGCCATGAGCCAATTTTCATCCGTTTCACCGCGACACGAACGAAAGCGTCAGTACTGCTGCGCTTGGGCGGTATAATGCTCGGCGTGGGCGCATACCCACACACGATACGTGAGGAGGTTTTGGAAGGGTCAGGCCTACGAAGTAAACGAACGCGACGGCCACCTTCAGAAAATCTGGGCTTTCCACGCTGCGGCAGGACCAAAGCATTTCTTGTTCCCGATTTCTGATTTGTTTTGGTGGATCTTGGTCATTTTGTTGATGAAGAACGTAAACCAAATTGAGAACTTATTCATTCATTCATTTACGTTTATGGAACGCAAGTATACGTTTATGCATGCATCCATGCAAACTGAGGGCCGCACATAAAATGCCATAGCAATAAAGTGTTGCTGCACACTGAAAACAATATGGACAGTTGGAAGTTGGAACAACATATTCATGCGCAACATTTCTTTTCAGCTCTGTTTTCCCCAGCCCCATCAACATTTCTGGTTGATAGGACTGTGATGCCACCTGTCGTTGTTTGTCCCCGGCCACTGGTGTCGTTTGCATAGCGTGCCGAGACGATTTTGTAGATTTCTGTCATTTTTATGATAATGCTCAAATGATCGAATAGTTGGTACATATAAAAACCAATGAAATAAAGTAACCAACCAGTCACAACGTTGGTGAATGCAGCCTCAACATTAGTGCAATCTAAAGCCGACGTCTCAGTGAACAATAACGCGTTGCTTTCTGATGGAGGCAAAAGCATTCTGAATTTATCAGAAGGACGTGATAAACATGAAACTAACTGACAAATCCAGAAAACCTAAAGCGAACCGACCAGCAAACGCCTTGGCCTCATCAGTGGGCACAGCACGCAAAGGTCTCAAATCCAATTTGTTTCCGACCAACATGATCACGATGTCGTCATGAGTGTGGCGACGCAGCTCACGCAACCAATACTCGACATTCTGGTAGGAACCATGCTGCAGCAGTTTTGCGCAAAAAAGTGCATGTAGTAATTGAAATTTTATCTTTGTGCTTCTGTTTTTTCAACACTCTGCTCAAACACAACACCAACATTGATAATGTCGTAGACGATCAGAGCACCGACGGCACCCCGATAGTAGGACGGTATCATCGTTCGAAACTGCTCCTGCCCTGCCGTGTCCCAGATTCGTGCAACGATGGTTTTGTTATCGACCTAAACAATGCCCACTGCTTCGTCTGCGAAAGTTTTGAAAAATGAGTTTTGAAGAAACAAGCCATTCCAAAACTGTACACGACTGTCTTGTCGGCGCGTGGGTTGGGCATTAAGCAAACCATGGCACTTTTTGCAGTTGCCGTAGGCAAGAGACCATTATTCAAAAAACGGATTGCAGACGAACCTGAATGCTCTTACTCGCAAATTCGACACCGATTGTTGACTTTGTTTCCAGCTCAAATTCATTGCGGGTGAATCTTGACAGCAAATTACTCTTGCCAACCCGGGAATCACCGATCAGGACCACTGAAAACAACAGTGTTGAACCTTGAAGTGAATTCCCGGCAAATACAAAGAAAATCAATGAACCTGTACCTTTGTATGAATAGTCATATTTCTTATTTTGGCTTGGACCCATTTTCTAGCTTTGCCTGTGCAAAACCTTTTGCTTCGGTGTTTTTGGCGCTAAACAGGTTTTTGTCAGTTTGTGGGGGAGTAAATTGGCGAAAAATAGAACCTTAGAATGGGTAAACTTGACTGAAAAGGAACGATAGTATTGCTTGGCCGCGTTTTTTGTGTCTTATCAGTTTAACTGACTTGCTACAACAGCCACGTTTTCATTGCCGTTAGTTGATCATGTTCGTTTATCCAGTTAACAGTACATATATCGGAACATGAGATTGTGTCAGTGGTGTCGTTGGGGGGTTCCCCTGCCCTGGCACGCGGGAAATCGGACGGGGGCATGAGCAAGCACATTTGTCTTTGAAAGAACTAATCATTACGGCTATTTAGGCAGTTTAATAGAGCCACGAGCTTGTAATAACATTGTATCGAAGTGAAATACAAGCGCCGCAGGCGATTTTTTGAGAAAAAAAACAAGCAGAAACATGCACAAAAACATGCACTTTGCAACAAAAAAAGGGGAAGATAATAAAAAAAAATTGGGAAACAATAAAAAAAGTGAACTTACTTTTCTAATTTTTAAAAACCGAAAAAGTGGTGAACTTCTTTTTAAAAAAATGTTTTCAAAAAATTTAACTTGACCCACGTCCGGACCAGGTACGAAGTAATACACGATGCGCTCAACGTTGACAAATTTTTCATTTCATCGTTTATTTACCACGTCGTCCACACAAAGGATGTGCAATTCTTCGACAACAATCAGAACTAAAGCAAACTGTCATGATTGTGCATGTAAAAAAGAGAACAAACCAAAGAAGAACACCAAGTGATGTCGCCGCAAAATAACATACTACGTGGTCGAAAAAGCCACTCATTGACTCACAGTTACGGGAGGTTAGTTTAGAAAGTTACTACATCACTTGCAACATTTCATTTTGGGGCTGGCCTTCCCCGGACCATCAGATTGTCGAATGATAACAGTCGGTTCTTGTCTGCGACCATCCACTTTCTTTTTTTCGTAGATCTCTGTGATATTGAACATGAAGGATAAGATTTGGTGCATGGACCGCAAAACTAGTCCAGTCATCTGATCTGACGTTTTCCAATTTCTAAAAGCTTGATCAGCATCAAAGAAACGTGCGTAACGTCCGCTAAAGAAAAACGTCAGTGGGAAACCGACCACTCAATAAGTTAGTGAAGGCCGTTTCAACATTGGTGCTGTCCAAAGCAGAAGTCTCGAGAAAAGATAGTCCGTTGAGTTCTGCAAGAAAATCAAAATCGAGGCCACAAAATATCAATACAGTAGTAATTGACCTGAGAGTCTTAATAACTGACGCGCAAATGTTTTGGCTTCGCTAGTGGACACTTCACGCAGATGTTTCAGATCAGATTTGTTTCCAACCATCATGATCACAATATTGTCATCATTGAAATCACGCATTGCGCGCAGCCACTTGTCAACGTTCTCGAATGACCTACGCTAAAAGCATGTTTGATTTAACAACCGATGAAGATATGTTGCTCACAAAAGGCGGAGGATCTGGGCTGTAATCAAGACAACTCCAACATTGGCAATATCATACACGACCAGGGCACCAACTGCGCATCTGTAGTAGGCCGACGTGATTGTCCGATATTTCTCCGTACCGGCCGTGTCCCAGATTTGCGCTTTTATCGTTTTGTTATCCACCTGTGACAACATACCGCAATGTGTGTTTAATTGATAATGGTGCAGACCTGACGGTGTTATACACCTATAAGCAGGTGGTGGTGACTACGCAGGTGGACCCAAAGGTCTGTTAGCGCTGATCCCACATATTCCAGTCAGCAGTCACTCACGTGTTGTTGGGGCTGGCTAACGTTAAATTCGGAATCCACAGCACGGAAGTTGTGCAACACTAGAAAACATGTCCAGACTCTGGAGACCAGGGTTGAAAAAAAAATTTTTTTATTAACGAGCTTTTTTTTAAAAAAAAAATTTTTTTTTTGATTTTTTTTTGACGAAAAGTTTTTTTATTAGAAAAAGTGTTGCAAACGACGTTTCAGGATAAATGAAATCGATACAACATATTTTTCAAAAATTGAAAAATTTTCGCCTCAGACCGAACTTGTGTGGTGACACCCGGTAGTATTGTGCAGATTCCATGGTCTCCGACCAGTCTGAGGTTGATGTTCACTAACGATGTTACTCTGATGTATTGTAGCATGCCGTACAACGTATTTTAATGCATCTAATGCCGTATATCTGAGATACGACCATCTAAATATCGATTACAGCCCAAATCTTGCGCGTCAGATCGACTTTGCGCGCCCGGTTTTGCACCAGACCTGCATATATACATGTGTAGTAGCATGTAGTAGTACATTATCGGTGCCACATCACTATAAAAGACCAGCCCCGCGCATCCCTGTACGGATTTGGGGGCAATACAGGGCGCCGCAGGCGCGATTTTGGAAAAATTGTCTCGTCCACAGAAAAAAAGTGCCAATTTTTTGCCTCGAAAAAGGCCATTTTTGGACATTTTAGCCCATTTTGGGCAACTTTTTTTTATTAAAAAAAAGCAAAATCTGAGTTTCAAAAAAAAATTTTTTTTTTAAAAATTTTTTTAATTGACCACTTTTTTTTTGAAACAACCCTGCTGGAGACAGTTCAGCGTTTCTGATTTAATTGCAGCCAGCCCTACACATAATAAATATGATCGTTTCAAAGAGTCGAACCTGAACACTCCGAAATGCAAAATCGACATTAATGGTTGATATTGTCCTGATGTTGAAAACGTTGCTCGTGAATCTGGACAACAAGTTGCTCTTGCCGACGCCGAGATCGCCAATAAGTATAACTGCACAAGTAAAATGGATAGTTGAAGTATTTTGTGAATGGTCTGACTTTGTAGAGATATAGTACCACAGAACAGTTAAACAGGTAAAGGCAATCTACGGGAGGTTGTCACTCAGCCCCCGAATACCGTAACCCACCGTAATTTTGATCTGCAAGGATCGTGTCGAGACCATTTTGTTTTTTATCTATGTTTTGCGTGTTAGCGCCAACACCAACTAACAATTCCAAGTTTTGGTGATCGACGCGCACGATGACAATTTCCAGCTTGCTGCCGCTAATACACGTGTCGATAGGCAGCGATCAGCATGGGTCTCGCAACGATCTCGCTTTCGGTGGATTACGGTATTCGGGGGCTGAGTGACAACCTCCCGTAGACTGCCTTTATTACATGAAGAAAGCAAAAAAATCGTGATAGTGGCAGCGCACCTTTAAACAGATAATCATAATCATCATCTATTCCATTCATTGTGCCACACAGTTTTAACGTGTGTTGCATACGAATACGCGAATCTCGAATGTTCGGCCGATTTGCTGAAAGTTGCTTTTGAATATGGTCAATGAGAACACTTAGGCCTTGCTGATGTGATGATAGTCACACCTACAGGGTGGTCAAGATAGGAACGCAACCTTTTGGAGGACTTGTTGTCGAAGTTTGGTAAGCGGTTTGACATGAGTAGCATATCAGTCGAACGCCAAACTTCCATAGTTTTTTATGTTAAAATGTCTCGGAATGAAGCATCATCAGGCTGGAATTATGGGCCGGACTGTAAAGGTGTGCGACAACATGATTGTGGTTATGCTGATGACTGACGAACGAGCAAAAAAATCACAAAGTTTTATTATTACATGATTCAGGATTCATCACATGATATATTAACACAAAAAGCTATGGAAGTTTTCCGCTCAACTGATACGCTACGCATGTCAAATCACTTACTTGGTCAACGCAGGGAACGAGTTCTCCAAAAGGGTTGCGTTCCTATCTTGGTCACCCTGTATGTGTTGCTTTTTTTGCTTATCAGCTCACTACACTATGAACAACCGTATCAACATTGAAGGAAAATCCACTGGCGTGGACTTGGCACAGACACAGACAATTTTGTTTGAGATGTATTTTACGATAAAGTTGGCGTCCTGACTTCGACCAGCGTAACAGTTGTTCCTTACCCGGTCACCATGGGTGACCAACTCACCATATACAGTACCGGTTGCATCTCTTGGCTGTTTTTCGCATGATTCATGCGGCATACCATGCGGCATGGTACCTCCTTAAGTACTGAATCATGCGAAAAATCATGCGGCATTATGCGACCCCATGCGAGCATTTTTGTCACCATGCGAGAATCATGCCGCATGATTTTGGACCATGCGGCATGATTATCGCATGATTGTGTTTACTTGGCTGCTGGTTTAGTTTTGATCTGTTCGTGATCACAGGCAGTTTATCTGCTGTCAGGCTAAATAACATTCGTAAAATTTGCCAAAAAAGCTTTTAACAGAAATGTTTATGTGGTATACTGTGTATGACAAACTTTTTTCCGCAATTCGATTTTAAAGGTGTGGTAGCGAAGTAGTTAACTACATAACGATTTATGCTTCTCTCAAGCACATCTCAAGTGAGATTCAACCAGGATACTCGTTACATTCAAGCTGACAGCTGATAAATCGCCAGTGATCACAAACAGAGCCAAACTAAACCAGCAGCCAAGTCAGCACAATCATGCGAGAATCATGCCGCATGGTCCAAAATCATGCGGCATGATTCTCGCATGGTGACAAAAATGCTCGCATGGGGTCGCATAATACCGCATGATTTCTCGCATGATTCAATACTTAAGGAGGTACCATGCCGCATGGTATGCCGCATGAATCATGCGAAAAACAGCCAAGAGATGCAACCGGTACTGTACATGTATATGGAAATGGCGAAACATTTTTCCCGCTTGATATACTTGCGCACAGTGATTGCGATAATGTTACCGCACGCTTGCTTACTAAAAATAGTTCAAACGTTGCAGCAAGACAGTGTCAACAGCAATTTCATCAGTGGCGCGCCGCACGTTACCAACTGAGCCTTTGCGCTTCTTGTGTAAAGCGGTGCAGATCACTGCGCCCTGTTTGTCACCTATTGCCTACCGCATCACTATGGACCAGAGGCGCCACCCGATCGAGTTGGTAACGTCGCGCGCCACCAAACAGATGGCTGTTGATACTTGCTTCAAAGTTTGAACTGCATTTTAGTAAGCAAACGCAAGGCAACCTTATCACAGTCATTGTGCACAAGTAGATTGAGCGAACAAAATGTTTCGCCGTTTCCATATGTACAGTGAGTTGGTAACCTATTATTATAGCGACCGAGGTCACCAGATCCATCCATAGACATGGTCCTTTCTGGGCTCCGACATCAGCGATGGTATCGATTTTGGGGTACCAAAAAGTTAAAAAATACACATCACGTAAACATCAATCGGTTCTAGAACCGATTACAGAATCGCAATTGGAGCCGCGCGCCACCGGTGTAGCCGGCCACACATGGAGAGCCCCACTGAGATCAGTGGCGTAGGAGAGGGGTACTTACTTTAGAGGGGTCCCCTAAATCGCAAGATGTTCACTCTCGAACACTTCAAAAGTAAGAGAAATCGCGCGCTTCGCGCGTCAGATACTCGCATTTTTACTGGCTTCTGGTGGGTCCGGGAACAAAAAGTCAGTATTTTTGCTTTTGCTAGCTATGCGCGCTTCCACTGCTTTGACTGATACTGGACTTAATCGGTACGGTGCCGAAGCTGAACAAACACAGCGGCGTGGGGTATCTGGGGTACAGTACCCCTTAGCTGCTCATAGGGTACCGTACCCTTCACAAAAGAAGTCACGAGAAGGAAAAAGACCCTCAAAATCGCAAGATTTGGCTCTTGGTCTTGAACACTGCAAATGTTAAGAAATCGCGTGCTGCGCGCGTCAAATGCACGCACGCATTTTCACTGGCTTTTGGTGGTTTCGGGAACAAAAACGTCAAAATTTACTCGCGCTACACTCGCCTCCACTGCTGTTGTGTGTGACTGATGGTTTGATAGGTGCCGAGTTTTGAACGAACACTGGAAAAAAATGAGGTTTCATAAATGGAACAAGCATTGGGTAAAATTACTCAGTCCATGTGCCCGCTAAATTCAGACCTAGCTACGCCCCTAGCTGAGATCAAGTGTGGCAACTGTTGATCGTACTTTGAGCGCCACAGCAAGTTCTGGTCATATTTTGGTTGGCGATGTCATGAAAATAAAGGAAAAAATGAGATGAGATTTGTCAATTTGCGTGCAGTGAGACAGAGACAAGAATGAATAAAAAAAGAAAAAGCAAAGGAAAAAATTACCATACCTTGATGTTGATACCTACTACCAACCACAGACTGTACAGAGATCGGAAACGGGCCGGGTGAAGTCGGCCCGGCCCGGTCGGCGAAAACTCCGGCCCGGCCCGGCCTGTTTTGGCTTGAGGTCGGCCCGGCCCGGCCCGGTCAGCCAATTTTCAAGGGCTGTGAAAACTAAAAAAGTCCAAGAAGCTGAAAAAATTCGAAAATTTTCTGCAGAATACCGTAAAAACCTAAATAGAAGGGGGGGCTCTATTAACTCACTCAGTGCTGTGGCTGGGGGGGTGGGGGGGTCCCCCCAATGGTACCCTACCCGCCCCGGCCTGGTACGCTACCCCCCGACCCCCCCCGCTCTTGTACCCTACCCCCTACCCGCCCCGCCCTGGTACCCTACCCGCCCCGATTTTTACCCCCAAAATGCCCATTTTTCGGTCAAAAATGCCCAAATTTCGACCGAAAACCTTAAAAAGTGCAAAAAATCTCGCGCTGCGCGCGATATACCGTAAAACCTAAAATACAAGGGGGGGGCTGTATTTTTTCACTGACCCCTTTTAGGGGGGGCTGTATTTTTGGGGGGCTCTATTTTTGGGGGGGGCTGTATTTTTTCGCTGCCCAAAATCTCAAAAAATGTTCCAAAAAATACCCCTAAAATGGAGTTCTGTCAGGGTGTTACTGGTCATTAGTGAGTGTTTTTAGGTCCAGATCTTCCATAAAAGGCTTTACGTCATCATATACCCAACCACAAACGTTGTACACAAGGTGTCTTATACAAGAACTTGACTTTACGACACCCAAGCGGGGAATTCCAAGTTGGGGGGGGCTGTATTTTTGGGGGGCTCTATTTTTTCACTGACCCCTTTTAGGGGGGCTGTATTTTTGGGGGGGCTCTATTTTTGGGGGGGGCTCTATTTTAGGGAATACGGTATGCACTTTTTAGTGCATAAAAACAGGCACCCGAAAAAACTTGTGTTGTACCCTACCCGCCCCGAAAAATCTTCCCCCCTCCGGCCCTCCCCCTCCAAACCGGATTCCCCCCCCCCCCCAAATCCCAGGTACACTACCCCCCTACCCGCCCCGATTTTTTCCACCTATGTACCCAAACCCCCCCGCAAAAGTAGCCACAGCCCAGTACTCACTGACCCCCTTTTGGGGGGCGCTAATACGGGGGGCCTCTATTAATTCACTGACCCGAACCTGAAAAATTTCCCAGAAATACCCCCCAAAAACCCCTAAAAACGGGTTTGAAAGGATGTTTTTTCGCTTGTAACCGCATTTATTCGTGTCTATTCGTCAATAGGAGGCGTATTATGTGCTCTGAACAAACAACAAACGTGCATAAATGTACCTGTACACCACTATCAAGCCTTAATACACTACGGTATAGGCAGCGCTGCTACTTTTGCGGGGCGGGTAGGCAGGTTTTTTTTTCAAAATTCACTAGGTGCAGTGCAACTTAGGTGCAACCCGCCAATTTTTAGGTGCAAGCTGGCCAAAGTAGGTGCAACCCCTATTTTGGACAAAAAACGCCAATTTTAGGCTTTTTTGCCAGGTTGTGTGTTCAATGCTATTTGCGTGCTTTTAGAAGTTCAATAAAGTTGTAACGCAATGAATGCCTTTTCCTTTAGCAAAAGCAAACTTTTCAGGGAAAGTTCAACATTTTGTAGCACATTTTGTACTAGTTTCATTATTGAGAACCGATTGAGAAGAAAACGAAACAGTAAAATTTTCATGTCACTATATCCACATTTGGGGGTCACGTACGAATCGATTACTTTCGCTGTTCATCTACTGTGTGGGTATCTAATACTGTTGTCATGCTCTGCTCTGTTCTAGTCAGTGTAGTTCCTGAGGGGAGGGGGTCCCCTCCTAAGGTACACTAACCGCCGCGACCAAGGTACACTAGTACACTAACCGCCGCACCAGGTACACTAACGACTAACCGCAGCAATTTTTGCCTAAAATAGGCATTTTTAGCCCAAGATGGGCATTTTAGGCCTAAAATGGGTAATTTTCAGGTCAATGTTGTCAAAAGTCGCCAAAATACCCTATTTATGGAGAATTTTTTCCAAAAAAGGGCAAAAATAGGTCACATTTTTCACCTCAAAGGACTTTTTCCTGAATTTTGGTCTTCCCCCCTCCAGTGTAGTGGCAGGCCCATGCGTGGGAGGTAAGTATGATGCGGGGTTGGGACCGGAAGCGTGAGAGGTATGATTTTGGTCACCCAAAAAGGCGAAAAAACACCGTTTTTGTGATACAATTTTGGCCAAAAATTGAGGTAAAAATAGTACCTTTTCAAAATTTTCGCCGAAAATCGCCTAAAAATACGTATTATGGGTGTTGCGCGCGGAGCGCGCGATTTTTGGGAAAATAAGGTCGAAAAACACCGATTTTTGCCTTAAAAGGTATAAAATTGCTTGTGAGAGGTATGATTTGGAGTTGTGAGAGGTAAGTACTCAACCCCCCCTCGGGTTTTGTGGTAGGTAAGTACTGAGAGGGGGGGTAACCCCCCCAACCCCCCCCCCCCAGCCACTACAATGCCCCCTCCTTCCCCCCACAGCAGTGTAGTTCCTGGTCCGGAGGGGGAGATAGCGGACCCCCCGTTTTTTTCGGAGGGGGAGATAGTGTACCCCCGAGGGGGGGAAGGGGGGGAAGACCCAAATTCGGGAAAAAGTCACTTTTTGAGGTAGAAAATTTGACCTATTTTTGCCCCTTTTTGGAAAAAATTCTTCATAAAAAGGGTTTTTTGGCGACTTTTGAGAACATTGACCTGAAAATCACACATTTTAGGCCTAAAAATGCCCATTTAAAGCCTAAAAAATGGCCATTTTAGGCAAAAATTGGGGGAGATAGTGTACCCGGAGGGGGAGATAGGGGGATAGTGTACCCGGAGGGGGAGATAGTGTAAAGCCGCGCAGCGCATTTTTTTTGTTTCTAAGCTTTCCAACCTAAAAGATGCTGTATAAATGCTAAATTAAGCAAATAAGGGCCCAAAATTTTAGGTGCAACCTTGCACCTAACCCTGAATTTTTAGGTGCAATTCTGATTTTTTAGGTGCAAATTGCACCTAAAAAGTGTCTAAAAAACTATGTTTTCAGATAATCATCAATATTCCGTCATCCTTTGCCGACTTTATTGCTCGTTACGTTTGTTCTCTTCATTAGTTTGGTTGGTTGAATCTCGCCGGTACGTTTTCTTTGTCGTTTGTTCGTTCATGTTCACATTTTCGTTTGTTAATACTCATGTTCATTTTTTAGGGTTTCTCCGGATCTTGTGTAAAGGTCTTTGCGAAAACGTGCAGATAAAATTTGAATTTGAATTTGAATATCTGCAGAGCTGTTTTTTGAGAATTGGTTTTTAATCGCGAAAAGTGTAATACCCGTTACCTTGGAAAAACATGCCGATAACCGATACGTTTTGGGTGCCGATACCTTCCGATCCCTGGTCCCCGCACCTGAGCGAATGAGCACAATCTTCTAATATTCCATCAAAAGCGCCACTTTGCGCGTGCGTGCGTACGTGCAGATCAGCAGACTTGTTCTGTTCGAGAGTCACACGCAGACTGGGTCTATAGCCCATTTCATCGCCCAAGGTGCTGTGTGCACGCATCAGCACGCTCAGTGGTGGTGGTGGTGGTTTTGGAAATGCACACAAAATAGAACATCACTCTCGCTCTGTCTCTCAATGGATGTGTGTAGTTATCTTGTGCAGCGCAGCGTCAACCCATGCGCGTGCGTGGTGTTGGTTCGCACGATGCAGTGATGTTCAATAAGTTTGCGAGCGACAGCAGCGTGAAATCAAGGTAACATCTCGTCGCTGCTCTGCTCATGCAGATCTCATTTTGCGTTGTTCCGTGTTGGGACCGACCCAGGCATCAGATAGCATCAACACATCTGGCTGGCTGTGTTGTAAACCGTAGGTTGCGTAATCGCGCGCACACGCACATTATTTTTAGCTACCAGGCAGACATTCACACGCAGTTTACAACGTATTGTGCTAACAGATCGCACATCACTGGTGGTAAATAATGTAGTTTAGTTGGTTCTGTTGAGTTGGCTTGCTGCATCAAGCGTCGTGCATGTGCATGTTTGCAACGTCAACTTTCAATCCATGCCTGTGTGCACGTACGTGACTACTGCCTGCGTGTGACCGTGAACCGACATTGCGCGCGCGCGTGCTGATTGCATTTTAGCTCTTGCACAAATTTCTCATTCAAAAGCACCACTTTCTTTCCCTTTCGTTGAAGATTGGATGCATGTATCATAGATTGTTAGGATGCGATTTCATCTCACTGGCTGACTGACTTGTGTATAGATGCGCTTGCGCGTGTATTTGATGGAATATTAATGCTATGTAATGTGTTATACAATGCAGAAATTTTGTTTTGACGTCGACATTTTACAGACGTTTTTATCCGACATCCTGTCTTGCTTTGTGTATATGCGTACGTGCATTCTAAACACGCAAATTCGTTGAGCGCGAAGCAATTACATGTACGTATGCATTGTATGTATCAGCTTCTCTGACATTTTTCATGTGGTGGCGTACATGTGACCAAGATGTTTTTCATGCATCTCTTTTTTCAAGAACTAAGATCTAATCTATGACTGGGTTGCCTTGAGGGCTGCATTGAAGCAAGAAATACCAATGTTATTGGTCAGACGGTAAGGTCCTTTGAGGGCACGCCTTTGCGCAAGACCAGTGACACGTTGCTGTTTCGGCCCGTAACGCCTGACAGCTTAGGTGATCCGGGCCAGTCGTCAGAGACGAAATCACCGGGTGTACACCCCAAAATGCCACATGCTCCAAGAGACTAAATAGTCCCATTGATCTAATCTAATCTAGCCGCAACTACTTGCTGCATGTATTTTTTTTGTAAAAGCCACTTTTGCTTTCAATTCAGTCTGTTCCCAGTTCCCACAATCATTTTATGCCGGGATTTCTGTTTTGGTTTCATGTTAATGGCGCTTTACCGCCCGATAATGTGAATTCTGATCCTCGTCTCGCAGAAAGTTTGATGGCCTACTAGTTGTGGCCACACAGAGATGTAAATCAATAGCAGCAAATGGTGCGTTTCCATCTCACTTCTGTTATTTGGCAGGCATCAGCACTTTTGTTTCTATTTCCACGTTTGCACGCACACTCAGATTATGCAATCCAGTTTTTTCCAAAAACAGCGTCCGCTAAAAACGTGAAATTGAACCGTGTCGATTTTCAGCAGCGAGTTAACACTTGCCTTGCGGTCAATTTAAAATTGTTATTATTACATATTGCAAGAAACACCTTTGGTTTTCTGATGCAATATTTTTTAGCATTACGGTTTAGTGCTCGCATGTGACAAAAACGGTGATACGTGCCGTTTTTTTAGTTTAGATTTGGAGAGATGGCGGGTGGCGTTCGTGTAGTAATTTTCTTTTTTGGGTTGTTTACACACTTTAGGTCATGTCTCATCTCTTTGCCGTGCTTATTTTTATTTACCCAGTCAGTCGAACGCATCTGTTTCGCTCACTTGTTCTGGTTTTGGACTTGAGAGCCTGAGGGTAGGCAAACGTGTACACAAATACCAACAAGAGTTGTGTTTGTTTACGGCGTGAACTGGATTTGATTTCCAATTCCCATAAGTGTAGGTTTTTTGGTAAATGCAAGTATGGGCAGGCAGATATGTGAGGAGATGGGGACAATGGATAAAAGCCAAACAAAACGTTTTTAACCAATTTGGTCGGTGGAGTGGTGCGGTAGTTTTTGTTATCGTGCCCCGCTGGGACAAGTTTAGGTACATTACATTTGCTGAGCAGCATCGTATAGGATTTGGAGCAAAGTTCAAAATGGCAGGTTTTGGCAACACTGTTTTTGTTTTTACAATGCGCATAGAAACGTGTATTGTCTCCTTTAGAATTTTGACCTCGTCTCGTAGCACTAACTTTTCATCGCCTTGCTTGGCAAAAATCGCATCCCAGCCAATTCCCAGTACTTGTCAACTCTTATTTTTCTAAAAATTCTAGTTCCAACCAATGTTTACCCTGTTTCCATGGCATGGATTCATCCCATTTTAGTATCTTATCATTTTGCCTTGCGTGTTAGCAAACGTCGTCACCAATAACCAGCCATTTTTTATACATTCCAAAATTCCTCCAATTTATCAGCCGGCTCCGGCTGGCTGTTTGCTGATTGATGACATCAATAAATTAATGTCAGGCAGTAGTGGGGCTTGTCATCTATCTCTGGTTGACATTGCACTGAGCCCCGTACACCTAGCTTGGAAAACTCTAATTAATCGTTGTTATTTTCGACTTGAAACTTCAGGTTGAAGCCAAATAATTGAATACCAACGAAGGACAAAATGCGTTTATACTTCGAATTGCTGCTATTATCGGTCTTATCGGCATGGCGATGCACGGCCGAAGTGTTCACAGCGATGGCAGACATGGAGCTGATTTTGGGTGCTGAGAAAACGGTCACATCCGTCATTGACAATTATGTTCAATCGGAGCAGAGGAGACTCACGGCGTTACAACAGTGAGCACGGCTTTGTGTATTCTGGAGGATGTCTGCCTTGACTTTCTGATATTTTATCCAAGATTCGATTCGCTGAAGGCGCTGTTTCATGTGCTCAAGACCTGTTTTCGAAAGTTCAAAAAAGCGCGCGCATCTGAATTACGTTGCATTTTCCTGAAATTGTGGGTTGTCAGATGCAAAATAGTACACTTCGAGGTCAACTTCTTATCTGACGTTCGAAAAAATTCAAGTGTTGTGCTAACTTTCTTAAAAATTTCACCAAAATTTCAAACAAAACTGCAAGGTGTGCAAAAATGTGGATTGTTTCTTTCATCCAGATTCGCCAAAGAGTACGAAACGCGCAACGCGGCCGCCTTGACGCTGGGTGTCGACTACATATCGAATCCGGTGAATGCGTATTTGTTGATCAAACGACTCACATCGGACTGGTCGCAGGTGGAGAGGCTAATGCGCAATAATATGGCCGATGGTTGGTGACTTTTAAGTTTTTTCTTCAGAAAATCGTAACTATTCGAAAAACATTGATTACAGAATTTCTTGCCAACATCACGTCACAACGCGAGATGGTCACAGCCAAGTTTCCCACCAGTGAAGATCTGAATGGGGCTGCGACGGCTCTCATGAGACTACAGGTGTGAAGAGTCATTTGAATTATTTGTAAGTGGTTGTTCTTGCAACTTTATTGACTATTCTGCTATTTTGCTCGTAGGACACCTATCGACTTGACACGAGAGATATTGCGAATGGAAAAATCAAGGGAGCCAGACAGGCTGATTCAATGGACGGTATGTACGCGGTCGCGCTTGAAGAAAGAGAAACTTTGGACTGATCTTTATTTCTACCGATTATTTTCAGGCCATTCATGCTTTGAGCTCGGCAAAACAGCTTACAATCAGGGTGATTACTACCACACGTTGTTGTGGATGCAAGAAGCTCTGAATCGAATCGAACATGAAACACCGAAGAGCATTCAAGAATCAGAGGTAAATCGGAGCTGCAGTACGTGTGTCTCAGAAATTTTATGCAAAAGAAATTAAAATTTGATCAATCTTTCTATCCACAGGTGTTGGAATATCTCGCCTTCTCGCTCTATCAACAGGGCAACGTCAAACGGGCGCTCGCCATGACGAAAAAACTTGCTCAATTAGGTGCGTTCTTGGTGTTTCTTCCGATGATGACGTCAAACAGCAGCAGTGCGTTTTGCCCTTGTCGTCCTGTTTCCACATGCGCGGCTGGGTGGTGCCACTGGACTTCGTCAGTGCGCCAGCACCATAGATGGCAACGTCGTAATAGTAAACGAGGCCATAAACTCACATTTGCAGATCCGGATCACCCGCGCGCGGTCGGCAACGTCAAATGGTACGAAGACATGCTGAAGGAAGAGGGCCAGAATCCGCGTGACCTGACTGATCTGCCGCCGATCACCAACCCACGCAATGTGGATAGTGGCGTGCCGGAACGGGATGCGTATGAGAAATTGTGTCGTGGTGAATCAATTACGGTATGTTGCGTTTGTGTTCAGCCAGAAAGAAGATCAAGTAATTAGAATAATCTGGCCAGCAGATATGATGTTACATACAAACCACACAATCATTGGAGAACGAGGCGCTTCACTCAACTTGCATCGTGCAGCGGTGACGCGCAGAAAATCACATTAATTACGAAAAGAGCATTTCGATCTACTTTTTAACGACACTTGGGCAACGTTCTGACAAAACGATCTTTCTGGTCTCCTTGCTGACCAGCAGGCGCTGAATTACATACACTTGCTGCAAAAGAAACTGTTTATTTCCGGTTATATCACAATAATTTCCCAAGAAATCTGCAGAGTCCGAAAGAAGACGCCAAGCTGTACTGCTACTACAAACGCGATCGGCCGTACATCTTTCTGGCACGTGCCAAAGTGGAGATTGTCAATCTGAACCCGTTGGCTGTAATGTTTCACGACATTCTGAGTGAATATGAAATGACGGTCATCAAAGAACTGGCCACACCGAGGGTAGGTTGATTATACGTTTTGATTGTGGTTCACGTACTCAACCCGTGCTCTGCAGCTGTTCGTACCAGCAGCGTAAGGTTAAAAATTGTTGGAATGCGCGAAGTGGTAAAGTGGTGACAATAACTTGGCAGCAGACTTGATAGCGTCACCCGTCCTGTCGTAAAACGGAACGCGGCCCGAGACCGGCTATCATCAAGTTAATCAAGTTTGATACCGGCTATTCTTACCGTTCCTCATAATAATAGATCACAAAACAATCGCACTGACTCGCTTCTATTTCCGTTGTCATCGTTCGTTACTATTGTAGTGTTGATGTTTATGTGTGTTACAGCTGCGACGCAGTATGGTTGAACATCCCAGTGGCAAACTGATTAGAGCCACAAACAGGATATCGAAAACGTAAATAGTTGGAAATCCGCTATAGTAGTCATTTTGATAAAAAAACGGCGCGCTGGTGCTTTTGTTCGTCTGGGCGGTCTGGCTTCTTCCAAACAAACCTGTCTGCCTTGGTGGCAGGCATGTACTCGCGCTTCAGCGGGACCTTTATTTAGTCTGCAGCTTGAGGGTCCACATACGCACTCTGTAAAATTCAAACAGCCAGCCAAGTGCCTATGTTTTTTTGTAGTTGTTCCGTGCCACTGTGCAGAACGCAGTTACCGGCGAAAATGAGCCAGCAACTTATCGGATTAGTAAGAGGTGATCCACTTCAACTGTGCACCTACTCACATAAAGAGACCATTTCTATTCAATAGCTAATCTGTCTCCAGATGACTATCTATTTTCCGCTATGGTGGCAGTTTCCTCATATTAAATGTTTGTCCGCGTTTTTCGTCCTCGTTTGAAGTGATGGTGATGGTTTCAAATACTTTTCATTACGGTTCTGTTAATCCTTGTTACAACAAATGTTTTTGGAATGTACATGCGCTCCCCGTTATTAAACAAATGTTTTGTACGCGAACATTATCGAACTCTTTTTTGCATTTGCATCTAAGCTGTTTTCGTGAAACAACACAGAACACTAGAAAGTTCAATCCGCCTCTCTCAAAAGAAATCTCTCTCGTCGTTAATGCCTTTACGCTGGTCTTGCCGGGCATGTCGTCGGTGCACTATTCTGTCGAGTTATTTCAGCTGAAACGCGCCACCGTGCAAAACTCGCAGACTGGAAATCTTGAGACGGCCACATATCGAATCAGTAAAAGGTGCGCGATTCACACGTTTAGGTCTCTGTCGCTCATTGGCGTAGATGGCGATTTTGTGGGGCCCTATCTGATGGTGACTCCCCTCGGCAAACGTGGGTCATCATGACCTACCCAATCTCCTGACCTAAGTGAAAGTGACCCCACAAAAACGCCATCCATTATGTTGCATGGCTTCTTAGGCATAACTCGATTGCTTGTACATAACGTTGTGGGCGTAGAGCGCATGATTCTTTCTTTTTGGTTGTTGTTTTCGTGCTCATCGTTGTTTAGTACTCACTGCATGTTGGAATCGGGTGTCTTGTGCTTAGCTTTTGTTTTATCGTTTGCTCGCTCTCAAACTTACTGTTCGTTTATCATATCATATCAGGTGTTCCATAACAATTTTCCCCTCGTGTACTCTGCGTCGGACAAATGAAACGAGATGGGCTGCTGTTTTGCATTGAATGAAAGATTAAGATTTGAATCCTTATGTCAAGTCGCACCCGACAGTTCTTTCTAGGTTCTTTCCTAATCTGTTACAGCTAAAACGAGCGACAGTGCATAACCGTGCCACCGGCCAGCTAGAGGTCGCCAGCTATCGTATTAGCAAAAGGTACATTGCATTGTCACATATGCTTATTTTACGCTTTTTGAAGTACTGTAATTTTTTGAAAAAGAACATCAAATGTCATTTAATGAACCACAATTTTAACGTCTCCCGCCCCAAACGCCTCTGCTTTCTTTCATTGCATGTCCATCTTTTTGTATTGTTGCTTGTCTTTGTTCGTGTCATGTTTGTTTGTGTGCTCTGTTCTGGGATGCTTTGCTTGTGTGCATGATGTGCTTAGACTTTGTGTGTGCTTCTCACTTTATTCGCCGGAAAATTGCTTGCATTTGATGGTTTTATCATCATGTAGTCCGCACATAAAGATCGTATCGTGACAATAAATTGTGGGCAAGCAATTTTCATGCGATAATCGGGTGCTTTCCGCTGAGTTCTGGTGCGGGCAATTAGTCCCACAGTCATTCATGTCAATCTCAACATCAAATATCGTTTCAGTGCGTGGCTCAAAGACGAGGATCATCCAATATGTCAACGTGTCAATCGAAGGATCGAACAGTTCACCAATTTGAACATGGAAACCGCTGAAGATCTACAGGTTTGCGTCGTATCGCCGTCGTTTCACGCTTATCAGTTCATTTGGCGATTTCAAACTTGGTGATCGGATCGGAGCTTTCTTGGTTCCATGACTTTTGCCGTTGGGATCATGCATGATGTGCTGGCGATTAGGGTTAGAGAGATGTCGGGTGTCGGGTGCCAAAAAGGGGGGGGGTCGGGGGGTGGGGGGGGGGGCGCCCCCCCTGTGGGGGGGGGGGGGTTTTTTCGCGCCCCCCCCCCCCGACACTTACGGTTCAAAACATCAGTATTGCTTGAGAGAAGAATTTTGAGAGAAAATTTTCTTCGAACCAAATGTTTCCGAAGACGCAGAATATGGCATTTTGGTGTTTATTTCGTGTGAAAATACTTGAATTCAGTAACTTGAGCCAAAAAATTGCACTCATGATGCTAATGAGCAAAAATTTGCCTGTTTTTGGTCCAAAAACAGGTGTCGGGTGTCGGGTTTTTTTCAAAAACTGGATGTCGGGTGTCGGGTTTTTTTGCAACTGTCGGGTGTCGGCTTTTTTTCTGAGATGTCGGGTGTCGGGTACTTCCAGATGTCGGCTGTCGGGTGTCGGGTACCCCCCGACCTCTAACCCTAC
>JASAMV010000822.1:0-17177 GCA_030248065.1 Rhynchonema sp. JSB1_4
ATCTGTGACAACACGCTGCGAGCCAGTCTAGGCCCCACATAACCGTACGTATTACGTTAAAAGTTTATTCAAAAGACAGCAGCAGACGGCATGAGGCAAATCCTCATTGATCGACCAATGTTTGACGCTCGCTGTGAGCTTTTATCTTTCGCCCTTCTGTCGCGCGCGTTTGGGAAGGACGAATATTGAAGAGAGTCGCAATTGAGTTGTCAAAATATATAGTTGCCGCTCGCATGCCCGCGCAGCACAGCCAGTGCACGCGAAAACACAAGACGCGCGCACTGTTTTCATGTCACGTGAGCGCCGGCGCGACCGACTCCACACGCATGACTGCAGCACGCAGCTATTTATGCAAAAGCAACTGCATAACAAACAAACGAACACGCTAGCTGCATAGGTATACATGGTAGTAACGTAACATGACATGTGAGAAAGAAACCAAACCAATATAATGCACCTGAAGCCTTTGTTTGAAGAAGGCGCACGCCACAAAATGAATGGTCCTGCGCGAGGGGCAGATCTCAGATAACATGGTGCTCCATCAAACCACACATTCTGGGGATAAACTGAGGTGCATCCCAGCCAACGCAACATAAGGTTTGCTCCGTTTAGATGACACCTTGGAGTGCACACGGACAAAATGGCGGTGAAAAAAACTGCGATAACCAGAAACAAGTTTTTTAAGGTATATTTGCCTTAGCCGGTTCAACTTTGAGGCGCTATTTTCATTCTGTGATGATCTTCTGAATCTGGCGGCATATACGTATGTGCCGCTGTTCTGGTAATACCGGTTTCAAAACACCACGTCTACGATGATGCCAACTGCTGGGATCTAATTTAAATCCGGTCTGTTTGACCGACAGTTTTAAAGCGTACCAGTCACATGGAACATTAAAAAATATCGTAAACCGTCCCGATATGAAATGAAACAAACGTTGAACAAATAAATACACACAAACCAAGCCAGTTTATCGTGGTGCAAGGCTGGTTGGCTGGGTGAATCAGAGATTACGTATAGTCAAGCCAAGGCACAGCATGTCGACATCATGCAATGACTTAGAGCACATTGCTCAAGCACGATTCACTCGGGTGAACCTTACAGTTGCAGCTTACAGAAGTAACACCGGTGGTAATGTACAACAATGTACAACAGTAATCTGTACAGCGTACCCTACATGCTGACAGCAATGATAGCACAGCAGCAAATACGCGAGCATCCGTCGTCCGGTCAAAGTTACGCCGCTGCTCAAACCTGCCATCAAAGACAGTCAACAACAACAACACCGCAACTCGAAACATCACCCGTTTAACCGCGCCACAGCAACTGTGAGTTGGTATAGCTACTACATATTATGCATGTAGGTGCTGCAGGGGACTTGATGCTGTTCCATGTGCAACTTTTCAGAACTGAGCAGCTCATTGAAATACATATATGTAAGAATCGTCTTCCCTATTTGCTATTGTGCTCTCGTTGCTGTCAGCATGTAGGGTACGCTTACAGATTATGCTTTACATTGTCTACATTACCACCGGTAATGATTTCTGGAAGCGCAACTTAAGGTTCACCCCAAATAATAGTATTGAGCAGATGTGCCTAAGTCATGCAGATCGACACCGCCCCCCTACGTAATCTCTGATTCACCCAGCCAACCAGCCTTGCACCACGATAAACTGGCTTGGTTTGTGTGTATTTATTTGTTCAACGTTTGTTTCATTTCATATCGGGACGGTTTACGATATTTTTTAATGTTCCATGTGACTGGTACGGTTTATAACTGTCGGTCAAACAAACCGGATTTAAATTAGATCCCCAGCAGTTGGCATCATCGTAGACGTCGTGTTTTTAAACCGGTATTACGAGACAAAACAGCGGCACATAGAAATTTGCCACAGATACAGAAGATCATCACAGAATGAAAATAGCACCTCAAAGTTGAACCGGCTAAGGCTAATATACCTTAAAAAACTTGTTTCTGGTTATCGCAGTTTCTCTTTCACCGCCATTTTGTCCGTGTGCACTCCAAGGTGTCATCTAAACGGAGCAAACCTTGTGTTGCGTTGGCTGGCGTGCACCTCCGTTTATCCCGAGAGTGTGTGGTTTGATGGAGCACCATGTTATCTGAGATCTGCCCCTCGCGCAGGACCATTCATTTTGTGGCGTGCGCGCTTCTTCAAACAAAGGCTTCAGGTGATTATATTGGTTTGGGTGCTTTCTCACGTGCATGTTACGTTACCCCATGTATACCTATGCATACAGCGTGTTCGTTTGTTGTTATGCGGTTGCTTTTGCATAAATAGCTGCGTGCTGCAGTCAAGCGTGTGGAGTCAGTCGCGCCGGCGTCATCACATGAAAACAGTGCGCGCGTCTTGTGTTTTCGCGTGCACTGGCTGTGCTGCGCGGGCATGCGAGCGGCAACTATATATTTTGACAACTCAATTGCGACTCTCTTCATATTCGTCCTTCCCAAACGCGCGCGACAGAAGGGCGAAAGATAAAAGCTCACAGCGAGCGTCAAACATTGGTCGATCAATGAGGATTTGCCTCATGCCGTCTGCTGCTGTCTTTTCGAATAAACTTTTAACGTAATACGTGCGGTTATGTGCTGTATACTTACAGTATGGGCCTAATACTTGCTTGCAGCGTGTTGTCACAGATTCATGTCACAAGAAAGAAAAATGCCCCAAGGGGCATAAAAGAAATATGGTTCCCTGGCTGACTGGCATAAAAGAACGATACTAGCTTGCACCACTTTGCTGATGTTTCATTAGGCACTGGAATAAACGTAAGTGTGTTCTGAGCTGTTTGATACCGAAACAGTAGACATTGAACCATATTCCCGGCGCGTGCTGTCTTGCCACCAGAGACACAGGGCACGGAGATATTGAAAGATTGCAATATTCTCTTTATTTCTCTCCTTGTTGAACCATCGTGCGCAGCCGAAGACTGCACAGTTACCGTCGTGAGGTTGAAAAGAAGAAACAGTTGCCTAAATATGTGGGTTTGCACGAAAGTTTCGATATCGGCTGGGTGTTGATTCAAAAGAGTTCGCGCCGGGAATATGGTTCAATGTCTACTGTTTCGGTATCAAACAGCTCAGAACACACTTACGTTTATTCCAGTGCCTAATGAAACATCAGCAAAGTGGTGCAAGCTAGTATCGTTCTTTTATGCCAGTCAGCCAGGGAACCATATTTCTTTTATGCCCCTTGGGGCATTTTTCTTTCTTGTGTCGTTCTTTTATATCGCGCAAGCGCCAAACAGAGAACCCGGGATAAATCAGCCACAGAAAGTTTTCAGTTCCGGCAAGCAATGGTTCTAACTAAGAAAATGTCGACCATCAGACTTTTCTCAAGTAATCAACGCACATGAGCGCAATGAGGTGTGGGGTTAGTTTAAGGATGCTGTACTTTTTGGCAGGATATATGAGTCGGTGGTTATCGTGACATAAGGCCAATTTTGTGTTTCGATTTCACTATGGGGTTCTAACAATGGAGACACGCTTGTGTCTGCGTCTTCACCCACCACTGAAACAAAACCAACGCAGTGCCCCACGCGCATGTCCATGCTTTTGAGGAACATGGTAACTTGTCAAGTTATTTATTTTTTTTAATTTACCGCCAGGTATGTATTTGACACCCTAGGTACCATCATTTATAGCGCACTGATTGCGCATCGTCTCAGAGAATGGCACTTGTTGGTTTAGTACCAAGCAAAGCTGTGCAATGAACTTCCATGCAACCTGTCCCTTCAGCTTCAACAACGAAATAAGTGTCAAACATCAGTCTCCAGATTGCTTTGGTGTTGGCCGCTGCATCTGATCTTGGATTCAATGTTACGTAAAAACTACTATTTAACTTTCCCACGAAAGTCAAATTATACATGCGGAAAAAGCTTCGAATGTTAGAGAGCAACAGCAATTTTAATTAACAAGTTGATATCTTGTGGGTATTTTATCATGAATGACATCACAGCGCATAAACTGCGAACCGCACCTGTGCTTAATAATTAATCTCAAATAAAAACACGAAAAAAACTGAAAAATGTTACCCAGAATTCATTAAAAGTTAGTAAGATAAAACAAAGTTAGCTGCGCGCGTGAATGTTTGAACCCGCGGCCTTTCATCTTCAGTGCTGCGCGTTATACCGCTCGGACATCGCTTCGCCAATCTCCTTGACAAGCTTTACTATATATGTAACTACGCGTGCATTGCTGCATTGCCTGTTGTGCTGGCTGCCTGTGTGTGTGTGTGTGTGCTGGCTGCCTGTGTGTGTGTGCTGGCTGGCTGGCTGTGTGTTGTGGGTAATACATTGTGCGCTTTATCAATCAGGCAACTGCGTAGCGTGCACTAATGCATTGTTGTGTGTGTCTGAGCGTCCATTATGGCTCTTTTTGAGCTGAAAAACATTTAACCAATTGGAATTAATATATGTTTGACGTAACAACGATTAAAAACACATATAACCGCTGATTTTGGCTTTAGAACCATACTTTCTGTACAAAAAGTCATGGTCTGGAACCGTTCATACTAAAAGTTACGAACTCGGCGATAGCACCACCGTGTTTCTCGAGTGCGAAAACCACATAAACAACTTTAATAGTTCTGGTAACCCAACTTTTCGGCGAAATTTTACTTCGGGAAGCACACTTTACATACAAAAAGTCGTGGTCATGGTCTGGAACCGGTCTCAGTCGTGGAGTTACGAAGTCAGCGATAGCACCATCGTGTTTCTCGTGTGCGAAAACCCTATATGCGATATTAACATTTCTGGTGTTCAGTAACGTCTGGGCCCTGACTAGTTTTTTGTGGAAAAAAAAAGGGAAAGAACGTTTTTACAAAAATTTCAACTGTATCTTGCCCGCGATCGCGCGAGTGGGCACGCAGCGGAATGAAATTTTGTGTGGACCTAGAAGTCCACGCCGTACAAGTTGTGTGCAAGTTTGGGCTTCTCAAGTTAAGTCTTGTGAAAATGGCGTGAGTTTAAATTTTTCAACTCACGCAATATAAGGAATCAACCATATGTCGCTTAGCATTACCATGCTAGCTCCGATACTTTTGGATTTGGACCAAACCACACATAATGCCTACGGAACAAGCCCCTCAGTAGATGTATGAACATTTGGGCAGTTATTAGAAACCAGCACACCCGAAGGTACACCTCATGTTCATGGCACGGAGTGCATCTAAAGACATGTCTGAGTGTGACTTGCTTGCCCGAATATGGCTATGGCTTTCAAATTTTGTTCCTTCTCCCCACCCACCCAGTGGTACATGGCATTGTGCACCTTGTGTTCCAGAGTCGGTAATTTGTGGCGCGTGAACACATAACGCGTTTAGACTCAATCACGCGTGACCACTAGCAGCAAGCGAGTAACATGACTCAATATGGTTCCACTTCATGTCCCCGTCAATTGGCCGGAACCATATTGCAATCTTGGGACCTTGGGCCAGCACGTTTGTTCTGTTCCGCTATGGTGCCCCTGGGATAACGCTTTTTCACACATTGTCTACCGTTGTCCTGCTGGTTTTGGCTGGCTTTTCGATAAAACTCAAAATTATTCATAAGGCGACCTGTGAGTGGCACCATGATTTTTTCGACGCGTTCATCGGTAACAATAACTCGCGCACAGCAGCAGCCTGGCCGTGGCAATGTTGCATTGCCTGCAGACCCCCACCGTCAGCCAGATTAGAGGAACAAATGTTTTCAATCTGGTCTTGTCCGTTTGTGCCGGCAATGTTTCGTGCCGGCACCTAATGCTTTATCTTTGGAGAGCGCTAAACGTGGCAGCCGAACAAATACGCCATAACTTATGGCCCTGCTCTCACACCAGGAGGAACACTCGTGCCATAACTCATCGTGCATAGAGCAAGGCCTGTTGTTGTTTTATTTCTCTTATATGCCATTTGGCGGACACCCACTCAACCGGTTTGTTTCTTGTGTTTGGATTGCATTCAGTCGCATACCAAGTTATACATAGAATTCGTGACCACGACCATTTTGTGTGGCTCATATCAGCGAGGTCCATTTCCCCATCGCTTAGCTGCACACGCGGGGCACGATTGCACTGGGAGCCTTGCCTGTTTTTGTTGTTGCGACTTTTCAGCCGCAAGAGATGCGCTATCTGGATGTCTTAACCTTACGTACACTGCCGTAGCTTTTGTGTCTCTATGTCTACAAGAAAAAAAACAGTTGTGTCCGTTATATATGACACGTGTGTGAGCATATATGTATGTACATACCAAAGATGTAAGCCAAGACTTGTGCTAAAAGTTACACGCACAAAAGAGCGCGCGCCCACCGAGAACCCTGGGGAGTCCATCCAACCACCAGTGTGTGCCACACAAAGCTGCTAAAGTGCACACAAAAGCACGTTACTCTGATTTGCTTGTTTGACGTGTCTAAACTGTCTTTTGGCTGTGTTCAAGCCAAATGCCTTTCGCTAGAGAACAAAGTGAACGACTTTGAAAAAATAAGCACATTTTTTTGTTTTTCGACCCATATCGGTTATGATGTGCGTTCTTCTGAGCCGCGTTCGCAAGAAATTAGGGCGTCACAAATCTGCAGCTATGCCGCCGGCAGAAACGTAACAAAGTGGTTCAATAGGGTTTAGTCGTGAGTTTAAAAAAGAATGGGTTGTTTTGAAATTGTGTATCTTTGCAATACAGCTCAATTCAGGGAGAATAAGGCCTTTGGAGACCACAATGCGCGGCTTTTGTTCTTTGACGCACCCGCATCCAAAACGAATAGGTATACATAGTTTTACGCTCAGTTCACTTTTGATGTGCATTTTGTGGCCAGCGCTCGTAACCCAATTACAAGGTCAGGGCATTTTCTGTCTTTCCATATTTGTTTATGTCTCTGGCGTTTAGATCTGTGCTCTTATTGGTCATAATTTGGCCAAAAATTCATAGTGTTCCCATTTTGCAACTTCCAAGAACCCGAACCCCTCCACAGAATTCGTCTTATGAATGGACATAAACGTCATTGAACAATAAGCTAAAATACGTCATAAAATTCAGAATTGCTCCCAACAGACATTTGGGCCTAAATCTATCACAAAGCCTTCGGATGGCTTTGTACTGTCATCTTTTGCGTCTCAATGTTTGATCTGCTAATGCATCCAGTATCCGATGGGCCACATTAGAAAGAGCTTGGTTCGCACGCCCAAAATATTGTGTCAAAATGCAGCGCTTATCGTGTCCATGCACATATACAAGAGACATAAGCCGAATGTCATAATAATAAAATATTTTGACGCCACGACCCAACCAGGCCTTGACTTGCATCAGCCTTGCTTCATTTCATGAGAGCACCCACCCACGTTTGCCCGTTGTGTGACATGTATCTTAGACCATATCTGTCAAATAATGGTCGACTCAGTTTGAATATGCCCCCAGTTGACTGCTGTATGGCTCTCTAAATTTCCGGCCATCTTCCGTTGCCAAGATTGGCCCATAACCGCCTGCCTGTTTCATGCTTTTGTTGTTTCTCGCTCAAACGTGCCCCTCAAAAGGCTGATATCGTCACTAAATTTTGCGACTGTTTGTGTTTGTGTGCGGCGAGCAGAAATATTTCCTACGAAGAGCCAACTGCCTTTGGGTGGTCTTTCCTTTGTTTTCCACTCAACTTGTGCAATGGTATTCGAGCGCCCCGACGCAAGCGCCCTTTGGCGTGCCGTTAAGTGCCATGTCTTACAGGTGCCCATCTATTCCATCTTTTTTCGTTTGGGTTTATGTGCCAGGTCACCCGCGGTGTAACTGTATCAATTTTGTCATTTTATCGTCGAACGCAACACACAATATTATTTTTGTCCGAAATATTTTCCAATCACACAAAATGTCATTTGCTACTTTTATTTCCCCATTGATGCAGGTGCCCCGGGCGGCCGGTCATCGAGTGAATGGTTTTGTATCCAACGGACTCACCACCATGACGGGAAGGAACGATCACGCTGAAATCGACATCATCTTCATCACCGAGCGCATTCTTGGTTGGCAACACAGTTTTTAATTTTGAAGGACTGCGACTGTTTGTAAACTTCCGTTCTCACTTCAGTGCTGACCTATCCCTCAAATGCGTCTGAGAGCGCCTACCGTAACAGCCTGAAGCAGGTTTGTCACATGCTCAAGACAAAGCATGCCAATCGGTACAAGGTGAGTACGAGGTGTTGCCCTATGGAAATACAGCATGATCAAATTTTTAAATTTCAAATTGGTCTGTATTTCATCCCAATTTGCACCAGACTTGAGGCTCTATGATGAAGGATCAATAGAAAACGAACGGGACGTGGAAAAACAACTGTTTTCGCAACGTATGTCTGTATGGCAGATTTTCAACGTGTCCAAACGCCGCCGTGACCTGTGCGACCTGAACGACAATGTTTGCGAGTTCGGTTGGCCCGAGGAATTGGCGCCGCCGCTGGAACGTCTTTGCGCCATCTGTCGTGAGATCGAGAATTGGCTATCGACCGATCGACGCAATGCCGTCGTGGTGCACTCGAAGGGCGGACGGTCGAGACCTGCTGTGGTCATCGCTGCTTATATGCACTACACTAATATTTGTGCCAGGTTGGATTGGGGCCCATCTCAACAGACACCTTGTTTGTCGCTGGTTTGACTGAGGTTTGCATGAGCTTCGGCAACAAAAGAAAATGAAACGTTGAGCGCAAGGTGCTCCGAATCAGAGTTTTAGTTTGCTTCTGGCTTTTCATGTTCCCTGTGACTCGCAGCTGGTTCAGCCGAAGAGCACTGTGGGACTTCATGAATATGCGCACTGCAAAATAGGGTCATGCATTTTTCACTGTGGTCTGGTCACTTTTTCCCTTGGTTGGTGGTTGAAAAATTGTTATTCTTTGCTTTGGGTTGGTGGTCACTGGAGACCGAATCCAAAACGCAGCATAAACATGTAGTAACGTTCACTTTCTGAAACTAATTACTGAGGCATGAGTCCGTTAGCAAAGTAAGCGACATTAGCTTCACGAAATGTAAGTTTCGTTTCTTGCCTTTTAACAACAAACCTTACTTCTAAAGTTTGTTTCAAAGTTACATTAGTTAAGTGGGCATCACAATCATATTGCCACACGATAAAGTTCCAATTTTAGTAATTTATGACTGCCTATCATTGGAAATAAATAGTGTAATCGTATAAAAGGACAAGATTAGACTAACAGTTTTCATTACATAACTGTCAATCATACATAGAATATAGGTTGGATAGGTTGGTACGCCCTTCATCTACACGATTAACCGCAATGAACGTTTGTAAGAAAGTGTCGTGACCTTTGCAAGTGCGCGCATCTAATCTGCTATTGACCACTCTTCGTGGTCTGATAAAAAAGATGCGCACCAACTGAGTATGGGAAGACCTAGGCAATCATAACACCACGTGCACCGTACACTACATACATATATTCGGATCGGATATAAAGATTAGTAGCGGGTAGCGCACTGGTTGTTTCGTAGAGATTGAGAGAATAAAACTACTATGTCATAATTTTGGGCGTTCCTTTATTCGATCAAGTCCATTATAATTTTATCATATCTGACACGTGACAGATGTGGAGATGGCATTGTTATTCTCTAAATTGCTCTTACACGCGCATTCCACGTACTGTACATAGTTTTTCTTGCAATCGCAATTGTGCGCATATGATGATAACAGGATAATCATTTGTTTGCTCAGCTCCTGGAGCTCATATTTTTTTGGAATGCCATATAAAAATGACCCATCTATACTTCAGTGACGACCAGGCCCTCGATCGTTTCGCAATGCGACGATTCTCCGATGATTACGTGGGTGCCATAGCACAACCATCGCATAAGCGGTGAGAAAAAACATTGTTTTTGTGAATTTTTAAATAAAAATAATAATTTTTTATTTGCAGCTACGTCAGCTACTTCGCGTCCTTGCTCAATGGCAGCACCAAGATCAACAGCTGCCCGATCTTCCTGCAACACATTGATGTGCACGGATTGCCCACCATCGATGGGAAACGTTCGTGCATTAATATTGGGGAAATTTATCATATTTTTAGTTTTTTGTACATATGTATACATAGGTTGGTATTCTATGTTTCAGCTTGCCAGACATGCATCAAAATATATGAGAAAATGCAGCCCGCTTGGACGTCGGCCATCTAGTGGGTTAAAAGTTTATTATTTATATTTTCATCTTTGTTTCATATACTTCTTTGGCACGGTATTATTTTCGGTCAATTGTTTAGATGAAATTTTTCGTTGAGATCCTATCATTTCGATTTCAGCAGCAGCGACACGGACCATCTATCGGTGGATCTGTCACAACCATTGGCGCTTCGAGGCGACATTCTGCTGAAATGTTTCCACAAGCCTCGCGCTCACGCCAAACATCTGCTGTTTCGATGTCAGTTCAACACTTGTGCTCTGCGACTCGACGACACACAGGGACTCAACTCAATTGTGTTCAGCAAAACCGAACTGGACGAAGCTTGTGATGGTTAGGGGATATTGGATTGCACTTGAGACTTGCCCGGAGAAGGCTGAAAATTTAGTTTGTGGCTGTTTTTTTTGAAGACACAATTGTATTACAAAGTCTAAAGAGCGGTGAAAGAACACCAATGATGGGTTGTGTGTACCTCTTTTCTGGTTTAGATTCAGAGCCGTCTTCCAATGTTTTTCACCACATATTTTCACCAAGTAACTGTCTTGCTTTTCATCCAGCACAAACACAGTTCCTCCGATTGCGTTCCGCCTCACTGGTTCCTTTCTTCCCACAACGCACAGTCCAGTCTATTGCAGACGCGTCATTTTCGCCCGACATCAAGTTGGAGATGTTCTTCACGGTGTCGTCAAATCGACCCTCTGATGCACCCCTGGCCCCTGCCACCCCTGAATCCGAACAACCGCCCTTGCAGAGGACCGACTCGTACGAGGACTTTGATGTGCTTGATGAGGACACGGGTTGGTCATGTTGCTTGAAACATCAGCCAGTTTGACATTCTTGCGTTTGTGCAACGCGCATTGAGGTTTCAGCGAACAAGGATCATGTGATAAAACATCTCTACGAGGTCAAAGCATCAAACTTTCATTTTGCCACATAAAAACGCTTCCACAATCCTCCAGGTGAAACATCAGCCAACCAAGCAGCCGTCCACGACATGACCTCAGCACAACATCTGAGTAACGGTCAGGCATACCTTCCAGCATTAGAGCACAGTCAACTGCAGCAAGTGGAACAGCAACAGCAACAACAACAGCAACAACAACAACAACAACAACAACAACAACAACAACAACAACATGAGCCGAGTCCCGAAACACTGATTGTAGAACAAGAAGAACTAACAACAAGCGAACACGAAATGATCAAGGGAAATGGCTATGTTGTCAGGGATACACAAATTGACGGTTGGTTTGTGGGACGGGGTGACTGAGAAGTGCATTTGCGGGGACGGAGTAATCGAATCGACGTTTGGTTGGTGCCTGTGCGGAACTAACGGCTTCATCTTGTGACGGCACTTTTGGCTTGCATTTCTTAATTCGAGGTTTTTGTTCATGCAGATTTTTTCAGTCTTTGTGCCGCTTACTTCTTGGGACGAAGCGTCGCTTTTCTGTCATTACGATCCTGCCCAGTTGAGTCACAGCAAGCACAATTCTACACAGATCTCATTTGTTCTGCATAAAAAACGCTTCTTCTTTTCGCAGTACGAACCGAACTTTAACTTGTACAATTCCATCATATATCCCGTTACTTTATGCACCCCGACCACTGTGATAGTATCAGTTTCTATGCACTAATAACTTGAGTACACTAACTACCGCACTACCAAACGATGTGAGTGCCATAACCGGTCCCAAGCCCGAGCCAGCGGTACAAGCCTGGCCAACCATAGAGGAGCATTTTGTTTACATTTTGGCATATAGTACATCATCATATTGTGTTGGCAGCGGAAAAACAGCCAGCCAGTCTTGGGCAGATGTAACCACTGAGATAGATATGTACATTGAGGCAGTTACTCTTGATGTGTACCTACTGTACATATCTTATGAACAAACAGCTACTTGGATGTTGCTACAGCCGTGACCGCTCATAAACTTGTGCCTCGCGTGTAACTTTTGTGATTTTGTTGTGAGTTGCAGCAACGTTTCAATTGATCTGCCACGTGTGGCAGCTGGCTTGTAGTGTAGGCTCGGACATGTGAGAAAGGTTCCAACGTTGGGTTTTTTGCTAAAATCACCGGTGCTGGAAGTACATCTTCAGTCAATAACCAATACACCAGTGTAACATTGTACATTTAACAATCAAATTTTCTTTGTTCACCCAATCACAACCACGTCCACCTCAATAACATTCCACAATAGTCATCCGTTTCGCAATGAGCTGTTTCATACCATCGGTGTACATTTTATCCGGTTCTGTGCTGACGACGAGTGAACGCAGCAGCTAATGATGCTTTTTACACTGATTGTGCTTGGTGCGCATCCCAATGTGCAACTTGTGGCTGTGCACACTGCAACAAATACAACGTGGAATGGTTGTAAACTGCGGGCCAGTTGTTTGGTTTGCTCTGCCACTGCTGCAATGATCATAGTGCTGGGCTCTGGCTTGGTTTTTGAAGCAAAACTTGCTCCGGCACATACTGTATATAATGGAGAGAGGTGTAACAGATGCAAACGTTTTGGTGGTAGCGCTCGGAGCAAAGCACAAGTTGTTGCTGGCGCGCAGTGTGCACTCCTCGTACAATATATCCTGTTCTCACAGACGATGGCCAGTTTACAAGATGCTGCAAATGATAGGTATAGCATACCAATGTTGCTGCAAGTTACAAGATTTCTATGGTGCTCGCTTGCTCGGGCTTTATATTTTTTAGCTGCTCAGCCCCAGTCAATCCCAGAGCTCAACCAGTTATTCTCAGCCGAAAGTTATACGCGCACGTGCACTTGTGTCCCTGTGTGTCTTGCAGCGTTTGAAAGTCGTCAATTTCTCAAATAGTCAAAATGCCGAGAGCACGCGTAGCGCAAAATGAAAGTTTTGGTTGAAATTTTTTTCGAACTCGCGCGCACCCAGCGGCATGATGAATGACTGTGGAGTATACAAGGAGTATCCTGAATGGTACCAACCAGCGGAAACGTGTCAACTATCGTTAAACAACGTGTTAATTTTACACATCACACCACAGCTGAGACGTGATAGGGACAAATAATATGCCGTTTATCTGCAAACTGTCCATTTTCCTGTATCGTACCCAGGAATACTGTTCCCAATGTGTTCTATCTGCGTGTTTTTTTGCAGGGCATTCAAGTTTATGTCCATATGTTGCGCAAGGTGCACCTCTGCGAAACGCTTTTTAAGCCGTCGGTTCACACGTCAGTTTTTATAGCTTATCTTAGCGTAACGGCCCCGTTGGACAGAACCGTTCCGACTTTTTCGGTTCGGCCGTTCTTTTTGCCGAGTTTGCGGCCCACTAAGCAGTGGTTATTTCGCAAAACATGAGCCTGTGACCGTTTGTGCACATTGACGGCCCTTTATTCGTTCATTTGTCGGCCAATGTTCTCAAGGATTTGCCCACAATCAATAGCACTTGTCCGCACCCGTTTAATACTATCTTTATTGCCTGGTCAGAAATAACGCAAACATGTTGTTTTTGAGGCGGCTATTCCACGGTGGGTTTTGCTGACAGTACGATTATATTCCATCAAGTTGCACAAACAACGATTTTTATGAGACGGATGATTCCTGAGAATCTATTTTCTTCAGAACCAGAATCTCGCGATAGTCCGCCGGCACCAAAACAACAAGCACAACACGAGTTGGAACAACAAGAACAACACGAAAAAGAAGACGAAGTGCAACATCAGCAGCAGTTACAGCAGGAATTGGAACAAATCGATCAACTCGACGATCTGCCCGAGGATACGATCGAATCGCGTCAATTGTATGCGACCATACAGGTCGGCGGAGGGGGGCAACGCAAAAACCTGGTTGTGCACACAAATGTTTTTTATTTCGTTGTCTAAACATTGATTAAAAAATTGCAGAAACCGAACGAAAGCACGGACTCTGGCATCTGCGTGACCACGGAGCGTTCGTTTGTGACATTCGCCGATCGCGAACAAGCCAACGATATGTACAAACGTGAACCGGCCGTTTATGAGGTTGGACTGAAACATCAGCTGGCTTATTTTGATGACAGGTGTGAAACATCTGTGGATATTTCTGACTGTCGAGTTGTCCCTGATTTATCAGGTTCGTCGTCAGCGTCACGATGTCGACAACGTACGCGGCCAACTGGAACGCGTGTTCGGCGCCGAAGCCGTCAGACAGGCGGAGATCGAACAACAGATGCAACAGCAGGTTGGCTGGCTGATGTTTCACATGCACATATATAGACATAGATGATTCACGTTATATATCTTTATACACAGCGACGACAACAAGAACTTCACCAGCAACAAGTCGTCTCGCCGCTATCGCCCACCCGAGCCGGTCCCCCAACAGCACCGAAGCCGAAACGTCGTGGGTCGACCGATTCCACTGGTCATGCCAAACACACGTCCGGCTTGTTGCATGGCCTGAGACGGGCCATCAGTCCAGACAAGGAGGAGGAGAGGCAATTGGGTAGGTGGTGGATTCACGCAGGACAAGCCAGGGTTCACACCGTCAGCCCGCCAGCCAAACCTCACTCCTGATTTATTCCTGGAATCCGCTACCTGATCCGAAATTCACCACGAAATTTGTTTAACTTTCTTGCTATCCGGACAAAAGTGTTTGAAAATCCCATGTTGGCAGGTGGTCAAATCGACCCGTCGCTGGTGGGCACCGATCGTTACGACCAGGACTCGCGTGCATTCTCGTATGTGCCGGCACGAGCGCTCAAGGATCACTTCACGTCACCACGCAAACAGACTAGATTGGTGCAACGCATTGAGGACACGCAAGGCAGACAGATAGCGTGGCCCAGTAGCAGCTCGATACCGCGACAGCCCGACATGACAAGGCCGGACGACATTGGTTAGTGATGAGTGGGAGGTCGCTGGTTCTGATGTGGACTGTGGGCTGGACTGGTGTGGTCTTTATGTACTTTCATACGTGTCGATACTGTGTGAGCTGTACCCACTTTCACAACAAATACAGTAAGACAAAGAAAGCTAGGCGAACAGACAAGCGAAGAATGCTCTTAACAGATCTCCCTCAATCCGCATTCATTGCAGGTTCCCTGAGTCACGGTGTGTCATCCGAGGCGGACGCAATGTCTTCGACGACCAACACATACCAACGTCCGGCCGCACCCCCTGCCGATTTCACGCCTCGATCGGCTCGTCGCAGCACAAACACTAAATACCAGTCGTATCGGGTGTTGGACGATTACGAATCGGATATGGACGATCTGTGCGATCCAGACTTTTACTTGAACAATGCCAAGCCAGTGAAACATCAACAGCAACAACGACCGAACAACTATGACGATATTGACAATGCCGAACTGAGTCGGATCCATGATAACGAGCCCAAGTACGCGCCAATCACCAAACAACCGGTGCGACCCGCCAGCTCCTGGTCGGAAATGGACACTCACGACCTGCGCCTGACTCAACAAGGCGACACACAGCTGCCAGCTGCAGACAGTATGCGACAGACATCACGATCGGTCACGTCAACGCCAATGTTGCAAAGGTGCGTCCATAGCTCGTGATTGTGATTAGCACACAGAAGAGATGGGGATCGAGACCACCTCTGACGCCATAAATAGGCATCCAACGTCGTTGTTAACTATGTTGCATTTTCACCCATTCCACATCGTAAAATGTCAGTCACATAAATCGCGGTCACCGTTTTTTGCCCGTGTCCGTGCCAGTCAGCGTGTCCTGTCATCTGTCTTGTGTTTTTCTCTGATAAAAAACCGTCGTGAGCATCTTTATGCAGTTTTGGGGGTCAGTGTGTTGCAGGGGTTAACTGCCTTGCGCTATTGGCTGTTCAAACTGTCTTGGCAAGTTTTTGGATGATACATGCCAGCTTCCCCTCATAGTCAGCTAACGCACACAATGGCCGCCCATAGTTCCGTATCTGTAAGCGCCAGAGTAACGTTAACCCACAGGTGTGGTGAATGGGTGATGCCCGTTAGTGTATGTATGTGTGAAGCAAATGCCATCAATTTTTTACGCGTTTGTACTAGTTCATATTTTTAGTGATTAGGTATAAGACCGCGCACAACACGCGTTGTCTAGGTATACATACATAGTTGTGCATTGGGTGCCGCGTTTGTACGTGTGAATATTGCGCACAGCTGTTACCCAAAGTCCTGCTACTACATGCACCACTGTCGCACATTTATACACCGTGGCACCAAATGGCATTCTAAAGCACCTAATCTAGGGCTACGTACTAGGGACCAGTTGTGTAAACTTGCGTCACCGCAAAGCCGCGAAAGTCCAAGTTGTACTTTTGCAGTGCACAGCGAACTTTCCAGCAAAGGTCCATTTCGCAGCAGGCGTTTTTGTGCTCGCCGCCTGTAGGGTATACCCACGGCTGTCGGCCCGGCGGCCCAAAAATTTATGTACTTCCATCGATATATGGACTCATATAGCTGCGGTGTACAGTAGGTACATCTGTTTTTGCCAAGGACTGCCATGTTTGCTTGCTTTACTGCTCGCAAACTTTATCTCTGCAACGAGAGAAAAGTTTTTCAACGCGCCAAGACTGGCCTTTCTTCCGCCGCCGGGTCCAATCACCATTCACTTCAATCTCCATTGAAGCTGCACCCCTGTATATGCGGTCTGTAGGCTGCCCTGCTTCGCCGATAACAATCGGTCGTATAATTCACCTGCTTGAGACTTTCGGGTGAATTTCCGACGCTTTCCGCAAATAAGCTGCCGCCCCCAGCACTTTCGACACTTTCGAAAACCGCAACATGATCTGGTCTCAGAGGTGCGTTCGATCCCGTTTTGGTGCAACGAAATTCGATCCGGCATCGGGACACGATGAGTTCCAGCTGATCTTTAGGATAGACGGCTTTCAAACAGAACAGTTGACTGCAACTGAATGATCACGTTTTTATGTCACAATTTCACCTGCCCATTGCCCAACCATTTACATGCCCTCAATAATGTAAACTCTACGGTGTTTCCATTTCTGCCAGCACTTCGCAGACGGGCGGTGGACCGGGTGCTCTTCAGTAACCATGCCCACCAATTTGCAGACA